>LPNX010897633.1:344277-452074 GCA_001517045.1 Pseudotsuga menziesii
GTCCCCTACCAGATTTGAAAAATTTAGTGGCAACACCATTGATAAGTACAGAAAAAGAAACAGAGGATAGACTGCTCATAACCCATGCAATAAAGTTTCCTGCGAATCCAAGTTTAGCAAGAATAACCCGGAGATATGTTCAGCTGACTCGATCATAAGCTTTAGAAAGATCGATCTTAATCATGACAGCTTTTAAGGATTTTATATGCATAGTATGCATACCTTCCTGAATGACACCAACAGCATCATGAATCTGCCTACCTGGTAAAAACCCGAATTGTTCCCCAGATATACATCTACTCAGAACCTTTCTGATTCTAATTGAGATAATCTTGCCAATAATTTTGTAGACAAAATTACATAATGATATAGGTCTAAAGTCCTCAAAAGATGAAGGACTATCGACCTTAGGAATAAGGGCAAGAAAGGTAGAATTAAAAACACCTGGAATTTTGCCACTAATCCGAGACTCTTCAATGACTCTTAAAAGATCCTCACCCAACACCTCAAACAAGCATCTATACACCTCAACAGGAATACCATCGGGACCAGGACTCTTATCATTTTTGCTTATGGATAAAACATGCTTGATATCTTTAATAGTTATAGCCTGCATGAGCTCATCATTTTCATCCTCTGTAATAGAAGATGGGAAATAGCCAGCACTTTGGACAATCTCTGGAAGATGGAGATCAGCTTCTTCTTTGAAAAGGATTTCAAAATGCTGAATCCCAGCCTCAGCTATAGCCTCAGATCCTTCCACAAGATTTCCAGAATCATCATGAAGTTTCCAAATAGAACTGCGGCATTTCCTATGAGCAGCATATTTGTGAAAAAAATGAGTATTTTCATCACCACAAATCAACCATAATGCCCTGCTTTTCTGGCGAGCTTCCTTTTCCCGATATAATAATATAGAATTCTTGCGCGATTCAATCTCAATCAATAATTCTTTATCAGCCAGAGATGAAAAACCCAAATGCCTATCATAAAAACTTTTCAGCTCAAATTCAATATCAATCAAATCTTTAATATTCTGAGCATTTTTGTTTAGTGACCACTTAATAGAGATTGTTTTTATTCGTTTAAGATTCTCACTAAATTGAGCCGCAGATGATAAAGCAGACTCAGCATCGAAAGGCACCCATGAAGCTTTTAATGCATCAACCAAGTCATCATAATCCAACCACCCTGCATTAAATTTGAAAGGACAATGGGCCTTTGGAGATAGAGAAGAAATTTGTAAAAAGACAGGTTGATGATCAGATACACCTCCACACCCAATCCACTGTTTAAGAATGAAGTTACAATCTAGGAAATCTGCCGAAACTAAAAGACGATCCAACCTTTTACATATACTCTCAGAACCAACTCTGCGATTATTCCATGTAGGCACTGACACCAGAGGATTAATGTCAACAATCCTCATGCTATCCAGCAAATTGCGAAAAAAATTAGTCAATGGATCAACCTGAGCTTTGATCCCCCAAATTTCTGAGAGACCCAAGGAAAAATTAAGATCGCCTCCGAAAACTAAAAAGGGTGACATGAAAACTTCCATCTTGACCAAATTAGACCAAAAAAATTCCCTGTCCAGATAGGGCGCATATAGATTAACAAAGGAAATTTCCTTTTGTAGGTCATATGAAAATAAAACGGCACATAAACCTGCTTTCATTGCCCATGCATTTTGAAATAGAAAGTTACTTGACTTCCATCCCAAAATAAGTCCTCCTGATCTGCCCAGGGCATCCACCGAAATGAACTGCCAACCATGAACCAAAAGTTCCAATTCCTGAACCAGGGCATACCCCTCAATCATCGTTTCTTGTAAAAAAATAACATCAGCTGAATTCTGTTCAATAATTCTAATAACTGCTAGTTTTTTGGGAAGACTAGCCAAACCCCTAACATTTAAGGTCATAAGGATCATAAAGATACCTTGATATGGGCTGATGCTCTAAGCGCCCCAACACAACTTGTCATATATTGAAGATCATTAACATCCCCAATCTGAACCTTATCTACTGACGGATACCCAGGTTTATCCTTAATAGATCGCAATGACTCCTGAACTGATTTCGAGCAGGAACGAAGAAAATAGCCCTTGTTAGCAACAGGAGAAGCCTTGCAAGGAGATACAAACCCCAGGTCTTTTAGGGAGGAGATAGAAGTAGACGAGGATAGATTTTGGAAGTTGCCTGAAGAATCCATTGAATTGAAAATGCTAAATGAAGTAAGATTGGCTAAAGAGTCAGGGATGGCTAATGAGACAGGCTCAATGGAGCCAGAGTGCACATCCAGAAAATTTTTAACAAACGGTCCACTCTTAGAGGCAGACTGTATACCTTCTTTAAGAATGTCTAATGATTCAGACTCAGAAGAGACAGGTACAGCCAAATTTACAGAAACTGGTGGACCGGCCTTAGAAATGGGCTGATTCCTTTCATTTTTTACTTTCCAAACTTTGGGAGATTTTTTAAATGATAGAGGACACATATTTGCCAAATGTCCAAGCCCATGACAACGGTAGCATCTGAAAGGAATACCCAAGTAATCCAAAGGCTGATGAAAGTCATTATTACCCTTATTAATAACCAATTCAGCAGGTAAGCCCAAATGATAGTCTAACAGGACCAGAACCCGGCCTATGCAACAAACCCCAGAAGTCAAATAAGTGAAATCAGTTTCCAAATGGGTTCCCAAGGTATTACCAACAAGTTTGAAGAAATCAGAGGACCAAAATTCAAATGGTAAGTTTGGAAGTTTAACCCAGATAGGAACTTTATCATATCTTTCCTTCCTCGGATCAAATAGAGGAGACCAACGTTTAAGGAGAAGTCCATCTTTATCCCATCTCCAAACTCCTGCCAGAATCTTGTCAGCATCAGCCCCAGAAGAGAATTTAAAGGCTATCCATCCCCTTGGTAGCATGAAAATCTCAGGGCAATTACTGATGCTTTCAGACCAAGCCCTAACAGCCCACCTACGCAGAGAATCAGCATTGAAATTTCGCCTTCCAAACCTCCCAACCAAAGTCAGAGCATTGGTAAGAACAATATCATTTAGATGGATGTCTTCCCCCAATGTCATCAAGACAGGGCTGAACTATTCAACACAACACACTAGTGTATATCCCATAAAATGCATATCGGCGTGACACAATGTCGGGCAAACAATAATAGGGTAAAATAAAATAATACGACTGGATTTCTCCCATGATTTGATTGGGCAGTGGAGTTGAAATTTTTCCAAATGGTTGGAAAATTTAATTTTATCTATATGTCTAAACCATGCCTCCTAGGAAAACATGAATATAGGTATTTTGTTTATTATTTTTTCATTTAATTTTTTTTAGCATATTCAAAATTCAAATTTCTTTCAATTTGCTAGTGTAGGGTGTGCTTTGTTTATTCGGCTTGCACTACCCGCTATGATTGGTGTAGTGTGTTTAAACATAGAGCGCACTGGTAACGAGTGCCATTTAAAAAAAGTAATGCATCATTAATGGTGCTTGACCATAAACTTGACGCATTATGCATGGTGCATTATCCTAAACCAAAACACACTGCTGAACCAAACAAACAAATATTTTTAAAAAATACATGGTGCTATTTAAATAATTAACACAATGTTCTTAGTGCTTGACCATAAACCTAATGTACCGTGCATGGTGCATGAACTTAAACCCAAATTCACTACTTAACCAAACAGAAAAATAGTTTTAAAAAATACACAGTGCTATTTAAATATTCGTACACACCGTCGTTGGTGTGTGCATCTTCATAATAAGCATCGTAAAATTGACTTTCAAGATATGTCAATAAATTTAGCACAAAAACTATATAATATATATTACAACATACCAATGCTCACTTTATATATAGACACACTAATGCTAAGTATATAGACAGGTTGCAACGAAGCATCTTCATAATAAGCGCCAAGCGCCGTAAAATATATTGATAAAAAACAATGTTTTTCATCGATGATTTGACTATATTTTTTTCAGAAGAAAAAATACCAGTCTTTGTTATTCATAGGAATCAAAAGACATAATATACAAAACCATCTTCATGACAGAGAGAAGGAATCAAATCCAGATCAGCACATAGACATATGAGAGGATTATCAGCATAGCAGTCATCCAAACAAAAGAAACAAAGTCTAATCTTAGCAGACTTCTCTCATCATCCCTGATATATTAGGTCAGAATATACTGTATAATCGATAGTGATCTACAAGCATACATTCCTGAGCATGACCTGCTAGCTGATAGGCTTCCAATATATCAGATAGAGACTAATATACAACTGCTTAACAATCAAATGCTGAAAATGATGCGAAAAGCCTCTAAAAGAGTATAAAGTGGCCATAATTAATGACCAACCCATCCAAATATTCAGTGAAGAAACCTGATCCCATATCCATATTCAGAGCCTGCTCTGAAAGACTATCAGCCAGCATGTTGTGCTCGCGGAAGATATACTTGAATATCACCTGAGGGACAGTTTGGAGAATATTTTTTATATCTTCACACCAGTGTAGTAGGGTGGGAATATCAAGGGCCGAGAGTTTGTTGATCCAGGAAATAATCACCATTGAGTCACCAAATATCAAATGAATGGGCAATCCCATCAAACAACTCACTCTAAGGACAACCCATAGCGCTAGAAGTTCAGCTCTTGTGTTCGTGCTACTTCCACATCCCAATGAGAAACTGTAATAATGGGTTTCACTAATGTAGATCACAAACCCAACTCCTCCAACATTCAATGCAGCAGCACCATCAAAGTACCCACATGGATAGACATGTTGAGGTTTTGGACCAATCTTCCTTCTTTTTTGTGGTTTTTGTGGCACAGGGAAAAGAGTTTGATAGCTCTCAACTTTGGAAATAAGTGCAGATGCATAAGGTTTCCCATTTTCAAAAATACAATTATTGTGGAGGAGCCAAATGAACCAGAAAACAAACAGAGGAATATATCTATAGGAAGCAGAGCTGGTAATGTTGTCAAACCAGTGGGCTAAAAAGGACTGAACAGAGCTGAAGGATGGAGGAGAGAATCCATAACTAACTAAAAAGTATAAGAAAATTTGCACAGTGAAAGGGCAAAATAAGAAAAGGTGCCTGATATCTTCGTTGTTTCTTTCACATAGGACGCACCGACTCGGTCCAAAGTACCCACGGTATTGAAGGTGATCCCATGTGAGGATCCTTTCATTAACCAATAGCCAGCAGAAACAGACTAATTTTGACATGATGTTTAGAGCCCAGAGAGAGTCCAGAACTGGGTTATGTTCCTCTAAATTATTGGTTAAGAAGATACTGTCATAACCTCTAGCAACACTTAAACAACCCACGTAATTACTGTGAGACCAAAGGAGAGAATCCCGCGAGTCCTTAATACGGATTCTATTATATTCCAGGCCTTTAATATAAGATTCCCAATGAAATTTGCATTCTTCACAGAGATCTAGCTCTTCAACGGTGAACCAGTAGCCTTTGGCAAAGGAAGTATTGTTCCTTGCTTGTTCGAGGGTGGAAATCCCATAGTCTTCCAGGTAAGCTCTCAAATCGGCAGGGAGAGTAAAGGAGTTACCCATTCCAACAACAGGATCCATGCCGATTAAGACATCTGTACCATTTCCCACTTTCCAGAGTATTCCTTTTCCAATCCAAGGCAGAGTTTTATGAAAGCCTTTCCATATAATCGAGACATTCCGAGGATTGAAATTTTTCTCACGTAACCAGGTATGCACTGGCAAATTCCTCATATATTTTGCAGAAAGAGAAGATTCCAAATACCAGTGCTATTCAGAGCAAACCAAAAATTCTTCATCCTCAAAGATAGACTGAAACTAGGGAGGTGTTTAATACCCCAGCCCCCATGGGTGATAGGATGAGCTAGAATATACCAATCTACAAGGTGGAACTTTTTTTGTTTTGAAGAAGACCCCCACAGAAAAGAAAAGATCATTTTTCTGAGTTTTTCTAATATTGAGGATGGAATCGGGACCAGGGCCATCCAGAAGACAAGCAGGCTGGATAGAACAAAACGAATCAGAACTAGGCGACCTCCCAAGGACAAGAGTTTATTTGTCCAGTGATTGATACGCTTCTCAAATTTAGAAATTAGCCAATGCCAATCCTTAACTAAATAACCCGAGGGCTTCAGAAAGTATCCAAGATAGGTGAAACCCTGATTGAGATGAGCAAATCTGTAGGGAAGGAGGTCCATTATTCTGCCAAGAAGGGCATCGTCCAAATCATAATGAAGAAAACATGATTTATCCATATTTATTCTCATGCCATAGGCCTCACAAAAGATGTCAAGTAATACTTTGAAAGCAATCCATTCCTCAAAAGTACCCATACCAAATAAAATTACATCGTCTACAAACAGTAAATGAGTGAGGAAGAGATGAGTTGAAATATTGATTCCTTTAATTTTACCATTTCTCTTGGCATCTTCAATCAGAAGGCTGAGTCCTTCAATAACCAGAATGAAGAGTAGGGGGGATAAGGGGCATCCCTGCCTGATTCCACGAGAAGCCGGAAAGAAAGAAGAAGGGGAACCATTGACGAGGACAACAAAATTAGCTGATGAGATACACCCCATAATCCAATTTACTCCCACTAGAGGAACCCCTATCTGGATAAGGATCAATCGGATGAAAGTCCAATTAACCCTGTCAAAAGCCTTTGTTAGGTCCAACTTTAGGATGAGAGCACATTTTCTTTTCAGTTTAACAGTATGGAGGACTTCCTGTGTGATTGCTATTGGCTCAAGGATCTGACGGTTCTTCAGAAATCCAAATTGATGAGGAGAGATAGAGGAGTCTAAGAAGGGCTTGAGTCTCAGGACCGCAACTTTTGAGATCAGTTTATAGCATAGATTGCATAAAGAAATAGGTCTAAAATCTGCAAAGGAAATAGGATGTTCGACTTTTGGGATAAGAGCTAAAAAGGTGGAATTTAAGGAAGGGGCAACTTTACCCATGAGTCTAGAGGATTCCACCATATTGACAAGAAGAGGACCCAAAAGATAAAAAAAGGACAGATAGAACTCAACCGACCATCCATCAGGCCCAGGTGCTTTATCTTTTTTGAAAGTCTTTAAAGCCCTCTCAATTTCTGAAAGAGAGACAGAGCTAGTAAAGGGTTTTTCTCTTCCCCTGAGATATAAGAAGGAAAAAGTCAAATAACCTTCAGCTGAGCAGCAAGATTTGTTAAGTGATCATCATCAACTATATTTTTAAAATATCGAACCCCAAGAGATTTTATGCTCTGGTCATCCGATATCCAATTGCCCTCTTCATCCTTTAAACTCCAGATGGCATTTTGATTTTTTCGAGCCGATGCCACAACATGGAAATATTTGGTATTGGCATCCCCATTCAAAGCCCGAGTGACTCTGCTTTGGAGTCTTGCAGAGTATATCTCACGGTCCAACTGCTTTTGTAGGTCAGCTTTTAGAGAGCATTGGTGCATACTTATACAGAGAGCACCAAAATTTTTTTTAATAAACATAAGCGATTATGGTATAGATTAAAAAAATAGTGGGGAATCCAGTGAAAGAAATATAGACTTATGATTTATAAGAAAACCAGAGAAGACTACGCGATCAAATTCCAGAGCAGCCTTGCCTCATCAGTATGACAAAATACATTCAGGGAGTTTTAAGGACCTCGTTTCTTATGGAAGAATATATATAAGGATGAAGATTAATGTAGAGCTCATTCTTGCATAATGCTATTGCCTTACTTGCTACAAGGTCTGCTTTGCCATTCAATTCACGGAGTATATGAAATAACTCTAGGTAGTGCCAAAATGTTCTTGAAATAGAAAGAATTCTTTTGATCAGTCTAGCTAGCCTTAAATTTTGACATTGAATTGTTTCATTCATAGCCTGAATTATTATTCGAGAGTCTCCAAGCACAATGACTTCTTCAATCCCCATGGCTTCCAATTTCTTAAGACCTTTCCATAGACTATAAGCTTCAGGCATGTTATTTGTATAATTTCCTATATTTCAGAAGTATTCAACTTCAATGTTCCCTTCAGGACAACTGATGATCCCTCCTCCTCCCGCCGCTCCCGGATTCCCTTTCGAAGCTTCATCAATGAATAATTTAAATAGTTTCCTCTCTTTCAACCAGATTTCAATATAAGATTGGTCCATTCTTAATTCCCAAACTTCCAAATATTTCTTAACCATAGCTGTGTCTAATTCAGAAATGTTGAAGGATTACAACCAATTAACTTCATCTGGCGTAAGTTTGGTCTTGTTCTTCGGCAACAAGGACGCATTCAAAATTTCTCCCATGAGTGCTTGCATTTTCGTAGCAATTTGTTCTGGAGTCTGGGACTTGTCTTTGAATACTCTTTGGTTCCATTCAATCCAAATATGCCAAAACATTACTTTTGGGAGCATCATCCAACTAGTTTTAAAACCTGTTTTTCTTTCTTTCCAAATTACCTTGATACATACGATCCCAGCTGACATAACACTAATGAATACTAATTAGTAGATCCATATTGCCAAACCAACAATGTATCAGTAGGTCCCAAACCTTACGGGCGAAGGAGTAGATTATTAGCAAGTGGTGGCTGGTTTCTGTGCTTTCATTGCACAACGACATTAGAATGGCCCAACGATACCTCTTTTTTTCTAGATTCTCACCTATTAAAACACTTTTGTGCACAAGTGTCCAACTGAACATATCAATTTTTGGTAGAATCTTCACACTCCAAACCATTTTACAGATCCTTGTATTGTTGGGCACATTTGGAGTTGCAGTGAATAACTTCTATCCTTGCGCGGAAGTGTATGCCCCCAAGCTTCCCCCCTAGTCGCACCTATCTCTAAATTTGATGGCCAATGGAGTTGCTCCTACTAGTTGTTCAAGAAAACTAATTTTTTCCTCTTCCATTTCTACAGGACAATCTGGAAGATACCAACATAGCCAACGATGGGGTGGGACGGGACCCCAGCTAGAAATTTCCCATAGCGTGGTTTTACCTTGGCTTTCTAACCAGCCCTTGAAACCAAGAAGATAAGAGAGGAGCGACTTCTCGAAGATGGAATCCTACCAGATTCTTACATGCTTGTCATTACCAGGTATCCAGAAGAGTTCATCTTTGAATCGAGGCAGGGCTTTCTTCCATAGAGAGAATATGGGAGAACCTTGCTTAATCATAGGCTCATAATCCAGACACCCAAACCTTGAGCCTAAAAAATATTTATGTATGAGCACCTGGCTACTCCAGGAAGGTTTCGTTTCAAACATATTCCAGAGAAGTTTTGCTCCCATCGCCAAATTCTGGAATTTTAAATTTTTTATCCGAAGACCTCCTTCCATCCAAGGCAATTTGATTTTTTGTCAGCTGACAAGAGAAAATTTCTTTCCTCCCTTCTCCCTTGTTTTTCCCTCCTTGCCAGAGGAAGGTTCTTAGCAAGATTTCAATCTTGGTGAGGATTTTGGAAGGGGCCAACAGAATTGAGCATTGGTATAATGGAAAGCTATTTAGAATGACTTTTATCAATACCATTTTCCTTGTTGGGTTTAGCAAAACCGCACCCCAGGCTTGGATCTTTTTCTTGATTTTTTTAATCATCGGGTTCCAATCAATGGTTTTTAGCTTGCTATTGAAGATTGGGACCCCCATATATCTAAAGGAATCCCAGGTTGTTACTCCCTCAATTCCTAAAATGCATGATATTCTAGACATCTCCCTATGATTAATATTCTAGTTGTAAATCTTGCTCGTTCTAAGGTTTAACTTGCTGTAAGATGCTTGGAAATAAGAGTCCAATTCAGAGTTGAATCTTTTCGCTATAAGATGACTGGTGCCTCCTAACAAAATAGTATCATCTACAAACTGTGCGTGATTTATATCTTTAGTTCTTTGGGCCATTCTGATGCCCATTAATTCGTGATCCATCCTGGCTTGCTCGAGTTGTAGGCTCAACATCGAAGCTTGGATTGCATAAAGAAGTGGAGAGAGCAGGAAACCTTTCTTAAGGCTCCGAGAGGCTTGAAAGAAGGTTGCAACTCTTCCATTTACTAGAGGAGAAATCCAAGGATCGCTTATACAAGCTTTGACCCATCGGATGAAGCTTGGATCAAATCCAAACCTTAGCATTACCTAAAGAAGAAAGGAGTGACAGACTCTATCGAATGCATTAGCTAAGTCTATTTTCACCACCATACCTTTTTCATGATTCTTTAGGTTGGATTGGATTGCCTCTTGGACCATTATGATGTTATCCCAAATTCTCCTACCTTTAATGAAACCTCCTTGGTTCTGGAATGATATGGGGCATAATGATTTTTAATCTATTTGCCATTATTTTGGTGATAATCTTGTACCCAATGTTACAAAGTGAAATGGGCTGATATCTGTCAAATGACATAGCATATTTTTCATTGGGGATAAGGGCCAGAAACATAGAGTTAGTGCTTCCTCTAATTTTATCACATTGTTGAGCTGTTAAAATCATTTTAAGAAGGTCCTTATGCACAATTTCCCAGCACACCTTGATGAACCTTGCATTGAATTCGTCCAGCCTTGGTGCCTTATCTTATTCCATATCCTCCACGATTGTTTTCAGTTCATCTAACGTGATCCTTTGCATGAGAGCGTTATTCTCCTTTCTCTTAACCAACTTGAGAACTAGATCTGTAATCATTGTGTTTGGAGGATTGGTATCGGATTCAATGGAGTAGATTGATTTAAAGTGTCGAGAAGATTCCATTTTAATTTTATCAAAATATTGGATGACTTGATCAAGCGTTTGTATCTCTAGTACCAATTTGTAGGTCTTCCTCACCTCAACATGTTTATGAAAAGATGCAGTGTTTCGATCCCCGACTTTAAGCCAGAGACATCTAGATTTTTGTCTCCAAAAATATTCCTCGTGCCTACAGGCCACATGCAATTCTTGATGGAGGGTTACTTCTTTTTCTAGATCTTCCTTGGTTATATGGGCTACCTCCATGGTGAGATGATGTACCTCAAGAGTGAGTAGGGAATTGGTTCTTCTTCAAGCCAGAGACGCAACAGATTTGGCCCATATCTTGAGCACCATTTTAACTCTTCTCAACTTTTCTTCCCAGATGTAAAAGGGTGAACCCAAGAATGGAGAAAACAAAGTATCAGAGACAATTCCTAGGAAATATTTATGGGAGGTCCAAAGTGGGATAAATCGAAAGGGAATAGGCCCCAGGTTCTGATATTTTCTTATCTCTAGTAGGATAGGCTTATGATCTGAACCCCTAAAAGGCAAGATTTTAGAGGTAGAGTTCAGCCCTAGAAGAAGATAGGAGTAAGAATCTATCAATATTGGAAGCTATATGCCCAGGGCCTAGCCTCCTATCAGTCCAGGTAAACTTTCCCTTAGCTGGGATGACATTAGATAAATCCTAGTCCAAGATAATCTCACCACTTGCTCCCTTATTGGTTCTCTGACCAAAGGTCCTCCTCTTTTTTCAGCATGATTCAGGGTGACATTTAGATCGTCGGCTAGAATAACATTATCCAACGATCCAATGCTCCTTTCATCCCTGAAGAGGTTCGAACAATTTTTTTTTTCAGCATACAGGATTGGTACATAAATATTAAAAATACTAACTTGGGTGTATGAGTCTTTGTGCAATAGTTTGGTAAGAATCCAGTGAAGGTAGTTCTTGGATTCAATTAACTCAAATTTATGGTCATCCCATAGCATGCCAATTTTTCCAGAGTCTCCCATATAACTGACTGTGAGTCCTCCTCCTTTTTTCCAAAATTTTCCACTTACTTGGAGATATGCTTCTTTCTCCATCTTTATCCCCTGGATGAATAAAATGTCTGGTTGGTATAGTCAGATCATATCCTTCAAATCTTCTTCCTTAGATTTACTACCTAAACCTCTACAGTTCCAAGAGAGGACCTTCATTACTTACTTTTGGCAGAGGAGGGAATCCCTTTATGGAATTGCCCGTGCTGGCTAGTATTTCTAGGATTTCGAAGAGGTTTTTCCAAGGTTTGCTAGGAACCTTGAAGTCTGTCCTTGTAAGTGGCTTGTTACCTTAATTGTTTAGTAGATTTCCTTCCTCTTGCTTTCTTCTTACCAGGTGTAACCATCTCAATTTACCCTTCCTCTTCTTCCTCTTCATCAATATCATATTCCTCTTCTAATTTTTCTTGATTTCCTCCTTCCTTTACCCCCTCTACTCCTAAATATGAAATTGCTTTCTCAAGCTGACAAGATGGGATGAATTCTTTGTGTGGTTCTTTAATTTCTCCAGTGTTGGAGTCCTCTGCATTAACCAAGGATCCATTGCTAATCTCCAAAGGTTCTGGAACTTCTGGAGGGGTTTTTCTTGGCACATTCTTATTCCCCTCTTTTTTATGCGGATGCTCGTTCTTTGAATTGCTTTTCTTTGTTGCTTTCCACCCTTCCTCCTTTTCTTGGTTGTCCTCCTAATTTTGGGGGTAGTTATGAAGGAAATGTCTGTATTCGTGAAAAACTCTGCACTTGAATGACGGTTGTTCATAATCCAAATTTTGGAAATGATACCAGGTTCCAATTGTAAGCTTGATGGCCTCCGGTAAGCCAGCTTCTAGATCCAATTCCACACAGATTCGAGCACATGCATACTGATATTTGGGGATTTCCATGTCAATGAATCTTCCCAAAGCGTTTCTGATTGCTTTAAGCAACTTTAGATTCCAGTGCATTGGCAGGTTTGGTATCCTAACCCAAACAGGGATGACTTTGGGGATATCTGGCTCGAGATCAAAATGCGACGTCCATCTATTCAGATAGAGACCTTGCGGCCCCATGAAATAGGGACCATTTCGAAAGATAAGATCCCTATCTACCTTAGATTCAAATTCAAAAAAAAAGTAGCCTCGTCCTATTGAATAAGAAGCCACATTTTGGTTGATCACAGGTCTCCAGTTTCTCTGGACCCATCTCTCTGTGGATTTCAGAGACGACCAAAGACTGGTGAACTGCCCTATTAGAGCACAATATCCCAAAGAAAGAGCTACACGAGTGGTATCCTCTGGTGGTAGGGAAAACACCGGAATATCCTCAGTCCGCTTGACAAAATTCAAGGGGCTCCATTGTGGACTCTTTTGATCTGCGATGCACCTAATCTTGCAAACACTTCGATATTCGAGGTAGAGGGTGACCCAGATCCATCCTCCTCAGAAACCATAGGAGGATCTGCTTCTAACTTTAAACAATGAGATCACGGCCAACCACATATATGGAGTAAAAAACCGATAGGGCACAGTGCTGGTGCGTCTGACCAGCTTTCGATGGAACCGAGGAAGATAGCGCTTGGTCAACCCACCTCGGTCGTTGCCGTCTCTGAGCACCAAAAGTTATATACTTAGAAAAAAAATGTTTTTATTTCCATGGTGTAGTCTACATATGTTCAAGAAATACTCTTGGTACATGCTTGTTTTTCTAGCGTCGATAGTGGTACAATTAGTTTACATAAGGACCGTGGACAGTGCGTGAGTATTGTTTTGTGGGCGCATCGAGGAGCTTTTCAAATTTTTTGAGAAAAAAAATTATATTTTGATTTTGGTAAATGTAAATGTACTTTAGTAATTTTTTTAATGATTTATGTATATATCTCTCTATCCATATATTTCTGACTAAAGGTATATGTGTTTAATCAGAGACAAGAGCAACGATAGTAGAAACAATACTAACACTAGCAACAAGACAAATACATTGTACAAGATTGGGATATTAGAGAGAGGGAGAGGTATTTTCTCCATCGACCTAATTCACCACATACCAGACAAATCTTACAACATGTTGGCATCCAAAATATTTGTGAGGAGGCTATGTCACTGAGGGGACATTTCTACTTTTTGATGCAGTTGATCTGTCGTTGGGATAAACATGAACATGATTTTAGGGTGGGTCCTAATTTGTGCTTCTAGTCCATATAGGAGGAAATACACTTCATCATAGTATTATCTAGGAGAGGGGAGGATTTACCCCGTTTCCCCTATTTCCCACCTAGATTTGTAGTATCCAGTCATATGACATATGTATTAAGATATGTAAGTTAGGATTCCACTACCCCTGGTGACTTCCAGGTAGCCGGTGGCCAATTGTTGTTATCTTCTTTTTGTGCAAAGAAGGTTACGTGCCTCCTAATTTTGGTCATGATTTTGGCCTATGTCATGATTGATGGGAAACATATTAGTTTCCCCTTATCATATTATGCTGATTATTTAGTGTAGAGACCTAGATGCATTAGGTGGTATGTCATCTTTTTGTGCAATTTTGTTTTTCTCTATATTTTTGTCGCACTATGTTTAATGCGAGGACAATATTTCGATTTTCTTTAGAGTTGTTTTCCTTATTTTTTGAGAGGTTTTTGGTCACTCAAACCTCATTCTATAACCAACCTCCTAGGCCAATGAATGAGGTGTATATGAGCATGTGGGGGAAGATGTTTACCAATAGGTTCAAGTCCAATTTACCCATCATGATCACTCATGAGTCACTTAATTTTTTTTTCGGCGAGGATGATAACACCTTCGATATGGTACCATACCCATACGTAGGGTTAGATCGACAAGTATGTCCTAACATTATGTTTATTGCGGACGAGCCATGAAATGGTAAAGGTAATATCAACCTTATGTTTTGATTAATCTATTTGCATTTTATTGTCTACTCTAATGCATATGTAATTTATTATAATGTTTTCTTTAAATTGTCTAGTTATTGTTCTCTATAATTTTGCAGATATTAACATTTATGTTTGGGATGTTCCTACAATTCAATGAGAAGATGGTATAGGTTTAAGATATACCACAATTATAAAGACTTGACTTGCGATGTAGGCCCGATGCTAGATTCGTCCAGGAGATAGTAGATCAGTTGTCTAGTATGTTGGCTTGACTAGGAGTGCGCATTATTTGGGACAACATGTTTATGAGAGACCTATGCCTTGTTGATATATGGAAGAGAATCCCACATGATATGAAATCGTTGATGTGTCATATCATGGGTGTAACTACACTACTAGAGAGGTGGTAACAACTTGAGAGTGATAGTTTCAATTCATTTGATGAGGGTGCTAATCCTTCACCTCCACTACCACCACCACTTTCTCCTACATCTCCTCCTCCTTTTTCATAGGTTAACCGACTACCCTATCCTCCGCCACAGGTCATCTAACCACCCTCTCTGACTCACCCAATTGACCTACCATAGGTTGAATGGCCACCCTCTCCTCCTCCCCTTGTTAACCCATCATAGGTCTTTCGACCACCCTCTCCTACTCACCCATTCGACCCACCACCCTCTCATCCTCACCCAGTCAAGATACCACCCTCTCATCCTCACCCAATCAAACCACCAACACCTCCTAGTACATCAATGCCCAATACTTTTTTGGATACGATGATTGGATTGTGTTTTTACAGATGATCGGGGTGATATATTTTAGTTGCTTTATTATGAATTTGTACCTAGTGGAGGTACTAATACATCTAGCTCCACCAACGAAGGTACTGATGCCTATAGTTGCGGTGATGGACTTGCTAGCTCATAGGATTTATTGAGCACATGTATATATTTGACTTTTATATTTTTCTTGAGATGTATATTTGTCATATATTATGATTTTCATATTATTGTTCATATATATTATGCTTATTTCATATCTGTTTATGTTAATGTTGATGTATATCATGTAGCAGATACCATTCATGTATAGTTCTGTCATTTCATGTTATGTTGTCAATGTTGTTTGATTTATAAAAAGAATTGTGTGTTAGTGATCTATATTAGAGATGCAATATAATATTTGAGTGCAATTAAAAATCATTTAATGTCTTTTTTTGTAGTAACAATGTAATGTCAATACACGATAACTAACTAATTTTTTATTTGAGTTATTTAGATGGATAACTAGTGAAAGTATGATTTTACAATTTATTTCGACAAAATTACAATTTTTATTTAAAATAGTCTAAAATTTATATAAATTTTAAATAATGATTTATTATGGGTTTAACATGGCTTAAATGTATGTATTTTTTAAAGGTTGATTAAGTGTGAATTGAATGTTCATTCAAAAAATTATGTCGAACAATAGTAACAAATTTCTTTAAAATGATATCAGTGTTTTTGTGTCATTTTTACGTTGTCTTTGTATAAAAAATTTGTAAAACAAAAAAACATATGGGTTGAAGAATGGATAATTTGGTCATTGTCTTGTCATGGTAAGGTTACAAATAATATAACTTATTGACATTGGATGCTTTTATTCTAATTCCACTCTTATATTAAACAAGATCCACATGGTGGCATGCCAATGCTCTTTAAACGAGCATGCATTTTTCAATTGTGAATAAGAGATGTTGATTGTTTGATTATAATGTGACTAAAACATACAAAAAATAGTAAAAATGATGTGAATTGTCTTATGCTTATATATTAAGTCTCTAGTCATAGTCATACTTTTAATTTTAATTTGTAGATTTCATAATATTTTGGGATATATATATATATATTTCGACTCAAACGAATATTTTTTTTTCATGAAGGATTACAGGTCTAATTTGGCAATTACCAATCAACCAATTACATGATGATCAAAAGAAATACTTCGAAAAGATCAGAGATTGCAAGACCTCTTACAATTTGAGAGTATATCTCCCAAATAGACTTATTACAACTTATTTATTTACAATTAAGGAATTGGATGAAAATAACTAGATTTTCCGTTGATGCTAAGGTGGCCTTGAGACAACAGGCAAGCTT
The DNA here is from genome assembly GCA_001517045.1 of Pseudotsuga menziesii. Taxonomy (NCBI): domain Eukaryota; kingdom Viridiplantae; phylum Streptophyta; class Pinopsida; order Pinales; family Pinaceae; genus Pseudotsuga; species Pseudotsuga menziesii. The sequence goes on from LPNX010897633.1 coordinate 361,077, forward strand.
TATCTGTCAAATCATCTGCCGAATTGTTTAACTCATGCAGGATGTGGAAATATTCAACCCTTTCAAAATATTTCAAAATATTCCGAATTCTCTACAAAGTATTGTTTAAATCATGATTATAAAAATGATCTGCTGAATTTAATGCTTTGATCAACAACTATGAATCGCCGAAGATTTGAATTGACTTGTAGCCATGATCCTTAGTGATTTGGCACGCCTTGAGGAGGCTATAACTTTCAGCCTGGTTATTCGGCATGAATCCAAGACACCAACTAAAATTGGTTTTGATCAACATATATGGAGAGAACACCAGACCCCCATCTCTTGAGATCCCAGGGTTTCCCTTGGATGCACCATAAAAAAAAATTGTTGCTGAAGTGGATCTAATCCACCATGAATTAAAATCAACACTGATGTCACGAACATGCTAGGAGGGGGAGCTAACTGGTTTGTTGCAGACCTTCTTTATCGATCTCGTCGTAAAAGAGCCAAGCCACGTTGAAATCACTGAGGTCAGAGTTGAAGGGGACGTCAATTTACCTGCATATTCAGTAATATGCAGCTTAATTTTTTGGGCTATAATCTGAGGAGTCGATGGTTGATTATTAAAAATCCAGTTATTTCTGGCAATACATAATTTCCACCAAATGACTTTCAAAATTAATTCCCAGAGTTTAGACCAATTTTCAGTTTTTCCACATGATGCAGGGCTCTGTTCAATCCAATAAAGGTAAAGAGAGACTACAACTGTTTGGATTGGGATAGAGAAATTTAAATAGTGAAGGACAAGCTCCCACACTGTTTTTGAGAATTCACATGCAATGAAGAAATGATCTACATTTTCAAAGGCTGAGGTGCAAAAACAACACTTGAAGGGTCAATGAAAGCCACGCTTTATCAAGTTTTCGCCAGTTAACACCTTATTGTGCAAGATCAGCGAAGAGAAGAAATTCACCTTGGGGAGGAAGAAATAAGACCATACCGATTTCCAAATCACAGAAGAGAGACAAGATTCATGAGGAGTATTTTGTAATTCCAAGAAACCTTTAGTAGATGTATAAGTTCCCGAATTTCCCCAACCCCATTTGTCTTTATAGGAGCAATGGACTCGAGCTAGACCTGAGAGTGAGGAGAGAAACAAATTTTTTTGGGAGCTGAGGTGGTCTGGAAGCTCAGGAAAATACCAATCTACCCAGTTTCCAGTGCTATCCCAAGTGCAAACATCAACCAACCGGAGTAGGGCTTTGTTCATTAAGTAGATCTTAATCTCTTCTAACATAATGCTAGAGGAAAGAGGAGTATTTCTTGAAATTTTATCCTCCCACAAAAGGATATTTCTCCCATTACCTGGAATTCAATAGAGTTGATGATTGAATTTATCGATTTCTCTTCTACATAGATTCCAGATAGCTGTGCCTATGGGGGTAGTGGAAGTTGTTAAATTTCTCAAAGAGACGACTTTTGGATTTTTCATCCTAAAGATCTTACTGACAAGGTGTTTTTTATCCGCTTATAGCTGTCAAAGAAGTTTTCCTCCCAACGCCATATTAGCCAATCCAAGGTCATGGATTTGTATTCCACCCTTAGAAATAGGTCTTTTAAGAATATCCCAGCTTACTAGATGCACCTTAGTCTAATTGCCTTTCCCATCATTCCATAGAAAGTCTCACAAAATTTTGGAAATATGAGACGGAATAGGCTTAGGGGCAAGTAGCAAAGAAGATTGAAAAATGGGAAGGGCTAAAAGAACTGCCTTTATCAAAATCAATTTTCTAGCCTTGGTTAACCACTGAATTCCCCAAGAAGCTATTTTGTTTTTAATTTTAGCTGATACATCAAGCCAAAGAGAAGGAGGGCTTCAACCAAGAGTTAATGGCAGCCCCAAGTATTTTATATTCTCCCACTTATAAAAACCAGGGAATCCCAAGGAATTCGTTATTCGAAGAATTGCAGCATGATCTACATTCCAACCATAAACAACACTTTTTTGTTATTGATCAATGCTCCTGAAATTAGGCAGAAATTTTGAAGAATATCATTAAAGGCCCGAGCTATCTTTAATGAGTCCCCTACTAGAAGAAGAGAATCACCCACAAAGAGGGCATGGTTTATTGGGTCCACTCCCCTTGCAATCTTAATGCCAGGAATGTAACCTGCTTCCTTTTCAACTGTTAGTTTTCTATTGAGAGTTTCTTCCATCAAGATGTATAGAAAAGGTGATAGCAGACACCCTTGGCGAAGACCTCTTGTAGCTTGGAAAAATTCTGTAGTTCTACCATTGACTAGAGGTGAAATCCAGGGCCTATATGTACATGCTTTTATCAAATTAACAAACTCAGTGCTAAATCCAAAAGAGAGGATTCAATAGAGAAAGGGGAGCTTTACTCTATCAAATGTGTTTTTCATATCTAGTTTGATAAGCATTCCTTTATCCTTCCTTCAGAAACTTGAATGAAGGGCTTCTTATACTTGAATTACATTATCAACTAAGTTCCTTCCTTTTCCAAAACCGCCCATGGAGTGGAGAGATCATCTTTCCTAACAAAAACTTGAATCGATTAGATAGAAGTTTGGATAGGATCTTGCAAGAGGCATTACACAGCGAAATAGGTCTAAACCTGTCGAAAGAAGAAGGATTAGCTTCCTTAGGGATTACAGAAAGAAACGTAGAATTAATACACCCTCCAAATTTAGCTTTTTTATGGAAGGATGTCACCATGCAGATCATGTCTGATTTGATTATATTCCAGCAGGCTCTATAAAAATGAAAAGAAAACCCATCCAACCTAGGAGCTTTATCCGACTCCATTGCCCATATGACATCCAAAATTTGCTTTTCAGAGAATGGTTTCAATAGATCTTTGTTATCATCTGAGTTGACAAGAGAAGGAATATTATCCAAAAATTCTGCAGACACTTCACCATTAGAGAGTCCATCCTCCTGAAACAAGAGCTGAAAGTGCCTTCTTACAGCTTATTTTAGTTGAACTTGGCCTTTAATAACTTCCCCCTCACCTATGGAGATTTTTGAAATATGGTTTCTTGAGAATCTAGCTCTGCATTAACAAAGGAAGAATGTTGTATTTTTATCTCCCGCCTGCAGCTAGAGACTTCGAGACTTCAGCGAAAGAAATTCCTCTTCCTGCCTGAAAGATTGAAAGGTATTAAATTGAGCAGATTGTTCAAGTGCTAGTTGAGTTTTGGTGATTTCACACTCTTTCATTACTAATTGGAACTCTATTAACTCAATCACTTTCTCTTGTATGCTTCTAGTTGTAGTATTTTGTGGTTTTTTTATCCATTTTTTAGAGTGTATTTGGTTTTTTTGAGTTTCTACTCCCATACAAAACTGGGAGACCCTTCAACATATGCGTCCATGCTTCATACACAGTTTTCCAGAAACCATCTCTTTCAATCCATAGAGGACTAAAGCGAAATGGAATTGGGTTGAGGTCTTCCTCTTTTTTGAACTTCAGAGAAATGAGGTGATGATCATACGTGAGCTTGGGAAAGATTTTGCTTGAAATAATGAATTTCCCACCCATCAAGGATCTATGAATGAAAAACCTATCAAGACGAGCAACAATGTTGGAGGCCCCAACTCTGTTGTTTGACCAAGTAAATCGTCCTTTCTTAGGTTTAAAATCAATCAGATCGCAGGCTTGGATCAGTGCCTCAACCATGTCTTGAAAATAATCCTTTCTGTAGGCTCCACCTTTTTTCTCATTCGGGGTTAAAGTTATGTTGCGATCCCTTGCTACTATAGTATTTATAGGAGAATTGATGTCTAAGAAATTTGATAATAATTTCCAACATTATTTCTTTGCATTAAAATTAACTGGGACATAAAGATTGAATAGAACCAAGGAGATATTACTTGAGATGTGAAAGAGTTCTGTAAAAATCAAGTGTTTGGTAAAAAAACAAATTTTTAGTTGAAAATTTTCCTCACACCATAGAGTTGCAAGACCCCTAGAGGTGCCTCTTGTGCTGACACCCTTGCCGACATTCATTTTCCATTTTGATTTGCTTAAGAGAAGAAGCGAATCTTCTTCAATCTTTGTCTCTTGAAGCAAGAGAATGCCAAAAGAATCCATTCTCATTAAATATTTGACCACTTTAGCTTTGATTGGATTCCCCAATCCCCTGTAATTCTAAGAGACAATCTACATTATTTACCTAGGAGAAGGGAGTTATTACTCCCTTTAGGGGTATAGTCCTCTTGCTCCTGCTAAGTGACATTTCAATAGTGGAGTGGTTGCCCTGCATCTTTAGTCTCTCTGCATCTTCTTCTCTAGCCTCCTTTCGAGACTTCTTGCCTTCCTTTTTGGAAATTTTCTCTATAGAATCTTCGTCAGAAGAGCTTGAACTATCAGCTGGTTTCTTCTTAGTTATTTCTACATATGAAGGAGAATATTTGGCTCCATTTGGAGAGGGATGATTTTGTTACAAGAATTCACATACGCCAGGTAGTTCTGAGTTAAATGCTCCAGTTTGATCCATTATTCTTGTGTTTGCTTCAACTTCATCATCCTGCACTGCACTTCTGTGTGTTGCAATTCACCATCTTCTAAAATAGTAATATCTTCAGAAGAACTTAAAACAACAAAGTGATTAGAAGATATATTAGGATTTTCTACAACCCGTGCATTAGGAAGGATCTTCCCGTCAGCTAGAGCTCCATTCTTAGTCTTTATTTCTTTGTTGTTCTTTCTATTAACTTGATTAGATAGACCTGATTTTTGAATTTGTTTCCACTGAGACTTTTTGTTTTCAAGATCATCTTCTGTTTTTTCCTTGCAATTTTGGGCAAAACGACCATAACCGTGGCAGAAACGACACTTGAATTGAATTTATATGTAGTCTAACTCCTGGATATGAGACCATTCAACTACTTTAACTTGTTTTCCTCTGGAAATCCTATCTCCAAATCAACTTCGATGCATATTATTGCACATGAATATTGATCTTTCCTTTCTGCCCTATCGATGTATTTACCAAGCTTGTTCCCAATGGTTTCAAGGGATTATGAGTTCGAGCAGTGTAAAGGTAAATGAGGGAGCCTTACCCAAACAATAACAGGAGACATAACATCTTGAGTAAGATCGAAATCAGGAGTCCACTTGTTTAAATAAATCCCATGGGGGCCCATGAAGTATGGACCATTTTGAAAAATGAGATCTCGTTCCTCTGCAAAGTAAAAAACAAAGACATAGTATCCTCTTCCAACAAAGTGGTTTAGAATACCCTCAGATACTAAGGACCTCTAGTTTATCTACACCCATCCATCAATAGCCTTTGGAGAAGGCCAAAGACTTGTGAATTTCCCAATAATCCCATGCTCAACAAGGTTTAGAGCCGTTTGACTGAGCCTTGCATATGTACCCTGCAAAATCCAACATATCGTGAGACTCCAAGGAAAAACCACTTGGCACCTCTCTGATCTTTAGTTCATCCGCACTCCTGCAAACAAAAACCTCCAAAACGGTCCTCCAACAAGGGACGAACGAGGCAGGCTCTGGTACGAAAGCTTCCAACGATTTTTTTTTAAACACTTCTTGGAGCGAAAATCCAATACTTTGGGATATATTTTTTCAAAAAACATTACACCTCTTATTTAAAATAAAACAATGATTTATAAAATTTTATGCTTTTTCAAAAAAAAACATAAGGGTTAAAGCATTCTAAATATACAATAATTTTGATCAAAGTTATGACGATTTTTTTGCATCAAAATATACACTTAACAAGGCATTTTCAATTTGCAAAATTTATATAAAAAATATTAAATATATAAATTACATATCATTATCCTTAATTCCACAAATTTTAATTCAAGTACATAAATACCATCACATTTGGCAACTTATCCCATAAAGATTTAATGTCCTAGTTAGCCCATAACATTTTAATGTCCTACTTCAATTATTTACCATTGCACTTGACATCTATATTGGTGATAAAAAATGAGGGAAATGAGCTACCAATTGATTTTACGAGATCATGTCTTGCAAATTATGCTCTCACTCCACTAGAGAAGAAAACATATACTTTAGTAAAAGATTCATCTAGTTTTATGGTAGATATATTGGACACCAACACCATAACATATGTATATTTTTACCCTCTTGTAAATTTGGCGATATTTTTTTTTAACAGAAACTATAAAAGGTTTGAATAAAACAAGCTGTGCACAACCATTCAGTATAGATAAGATAGCATAACAAATTGTTCATGCAGTTCAAAATTGCTGCACAAAAAGCTTATCCGAGGAGTTTTCCAAAAAACTATACACAGAGTATTTTCAAAACAACTAGTGCCTCGTGTAGTGTATACCATTATAAACTGATTACATAGCAAAAGACAATAAAACATTTAACCATAATTAAAAGAAAACTGATTAAGGATTGCCTCTGAATTTCCTGGGCTGAACTACAGACTCTTCCTCCATTGGGTTCTCAGCCGCTGCAGTGGTTTCGTTCACCTTGCTTCCCTGGTTCATGTTAATCAGACGTTGGAGATCTTCCTGGATCCTGTCAACTTTGCCCATTATCTCCCTGAGGTTTCTCTCATTGTCATCAATCCTTGCATCGTGATTGCTGATTTGCAGAGAGGTGTAGCTCACTGTTTCCCCCATGCTCTTAACCTCCTGCGCAATTTCTTTGTTGTCCATTATGGAAATCACTATCATCTCGTAAAGATGCCTAAGGTTCTTTTTTACATCCATTATGCCTACATTATCACTTTCCTGAGACATTTTTCCTGTTCCTGGAGAGATATCTATACGAGCAAAATTACAGTGCAAGGCACGAACAGAGCCTGCTAGAACACGAGCCTGGTTCTCGGCCGAGAGGCCACTTAGAATGTAACTGAGCACTTTGAGCTCCTGTTGCAGGGAGGAACCTTCTTTACTTTGCCTCTCTTTGCAGACTAAGGTGCCCACAACACCTTTCTTCCACCCTGTACAATGGCAACCCAAGACTGTGCTTCTCTCCAAATTGGCAGAATGTGCTTCAGGTGTAAGAATTGAGCCAGAGCTGGTATTTGAATACCACAACGAGGAATCAGAGAGGGAGCTATAGGAGTAAGTGGAGAAGGTTGCGAGGGCAAGCCTTTCCTTCACAAAGGATCAGGTGAGAGGGAGAGCTTCCCACGGGATATCATGCAGGCACCCTTCTCCAACGCCTGCAATTACATTAAGAAGAACTCGCTCCGGAGGGACCTCATGATAAGCAGAGCCGAGAGAGGGAGTAAAATGAGCTTGCATGTTGCTGCAGGGAGAAGACATACTGCGATGGTCGAAAAGACTTGGAGCGTGCGAGGAGGAGGGGCATTTAACCCATGACCGGTGAGCCATTAAGCCTACAATATCTGAGAGAGGAAGTGGGCAGAGGTTAGACCACGCGGCAGGGGAAAGAGAGAAGGCAGGACAACGAAGTAAATGGGAGGAACCATCGGGAAGCAGCATGGAATGGAGGCCAGCTGTTGGGAGTTGACACAAGGCGGTGGGAGAAGGGTAGTGTGGAGGGATAAGGGTAAGGGGAAATGGATGGAGGAGGGGTTGAAGAGTGAGGGGAAAGGAGGGATAAGGGGAAGGGGAGAAGGAAGAGGGAGGGGAGCCCTTAGAACTTCTTTTGAAGAGAGGGGAAGTTAGAAATAGCAAAGAGATAAGCCTCATAAATTGTAAACGAAAGGGAAGCTTCCGACAAAACATTAAGGAATGAATTTGGAGATAGGGGTGTTTCCATTTTGGCTGTAATGGACTTGTGGAAGGGAGGCCCGCATGTTAGCCAAAGCGTCCGCTGTCGAATTATTGTGGCGAAGGTTGTGGAATGTCTCATAGGATTTAGACATGAGAGGCTTGGCTTTGTCAAACATGCGGCGACAATTGACTGATCCAGAGGGGTATTCGTTGATCAGTTTGAAGATGACAAGTCGAGAGTCTCCGAATATCATTACCCTACGGAGATTTTTAGTGTTTAAGAGATGTAGACCTTGCAGAAGTGCCAACCACTCAGTTTCATTATTTGTTCTAGTTCCTAGTCCCCAAGCTAAGGTTTGTTCTACATGTCCTCTGGGATCTAGGAGGATCCCCCCCGCACCTGCCACCCCTGTAAATTTGGCGATATTAAGTCATAATAAGTTGAGAAAAAGTTGTGCCAAGTGACTCACAATGTTATTGGAGTACAATCTTGATGTCAAACCCCTCAAAAAGAAACTTTAATATACATATATTCACCCATATTTTGTAAATATTGTGAATTCTTTTAATTTATAGTTATAAGTAGACCAAGGACAATATACAAATTTCAAATATTGTAAATTACTTTTATTCAAATTTCCAACATATATATATATATATATATTATTATTATTAAATTCAAGTATACCAAGGAGGATATACAAATTTTGAATTGTATCTCAAAGGACCTTAGTGATGCACATGGGCTTACTATCCAAAATGTTGATAACGATTTCATAATCTATTTCTATTTTTTTTTTTTACTTTTGATATACATTTTTTTTTGTTAAACCCCTCAAAAAGAAACTTTGTGAGAATATTCACTCACATTTTATTAATAATGTTATAGAATTCAAGTAGACCAAGGAGGCTATACACATATCTATTATATATTGTGAATTCTATTAAGGCAACACAAACGTACCGGTGCATTTACAACCATCACGCAGTATGGCTGCCATAAATCATGTTGCACTGTGACCAAAATATATCATAAAGTGATTTTTTTTTTTTTTGCAATCGATGCATTTACTAATATAAATTGTATCGGTGCATTTACAACCACCACGCACCGGGGCTGACACAAATAGTTTTGCACCATGAGCAAAAAATATCATAAAGCGAAAAAAACTAAATTTTTGCAACCGGTGCGTTTATTAATATAAATCACATCTGTGCTCCTTATCATATATGCACTAACTGAGTTAGGATTAAATTTTTATTTCAAACTTCTTCTATCGTGCATTTTATAGTATGGACCACACTAACACATAATAAAAACAAATGCACTATGTTAGGGAAACAAAAAAAATTGTGGCTCGTTAAAATTTTATTATAAAATTCATTTCAGTGCGATTTCTATTAAGAACTGCCCTGATGCATCAAAGACTCAAGTGCATTGAAAAAGGGTTTCATAAAAATAATTATCACACTATAAAAATAATTTGTACCTTCTACAATGATTTTTATCCCAACACCACTAGTGCCATACATCATCCCCTTAAACGCCTTGGCATTCGTGCTGCACATAGACATGTTTCTAGTTCCTATTGGATCTTGATTGCATTTTGAATTTTTGTATTTTTCCAAACAATGGGAAAATTTTCAAAATTTGCACCATCACACCATTGTCTCTATGCTTTGACGTGTAACTAATGCACCGTGTAACCGCTAAAGAATCATAATTTTATGGTTCGTCTAGATCATGTGTACTAATGCGTTGATGTGTATGTGGCAGATTGTACACCCCTATTCTAAATTTACATTAAAAATAAAATATTTAGTGGTGCTTCTAGTTTATGTTAGCACACCATTGAAAGTGCACTGACTGGATCTAGACGCACCATAAACCTCATTTAAAAATTCATCGTAAAACGTAAAACATATAATTTAACAATGTTCCTAGTGCACATTAGCACATAGGTTTACAATTTGCTGATGTGCACAAGGCACACTCTAATCTCATTTTCAATGTTTTAAAATACACACATCCAACAACGCTACAAGGTAATTAGAATGCATTGGTGCATCTATGTGACAACACACTAGTTTTGATGAATATTTTTTTTAAATATAACGATATATTACTAGTGCACCATTTTTGTTTAAGTGCACTGTTGTCGGTGCGCTTTCTGTGAAAAGGGACGGTTAGTGGTGTGTTACTATTATATGGGTATGTCGCTTGTTGTTTTTTTTGCAAAAAAAAATATTTGATATTAGTAAATATAATTCCCATATAGTGATTTTAGATGTATATTTATGAGAGCGATTGATGTTATATGTGAAATAGAGATGTGATCGCTGTGAGGCCAGGGAGAAACAATAGGCACAAGTTGATAAATACAACTTTTTGAGAGAGTGGGTGGTTAGGGAGAGTGAGAGGGATTTATGCCCTTGTCCAATTACTGATCAAACCAGATACCTATTGATGCATGTCGGTCGGTTAAAGTTCTACTAGTAGATGACATCCCTCAAGGGGAATACCACATTGCTCATTCAGTTCATTCAACATTGGGATCATCACAGGAAATCATTTCATGTTGGTTTTGATTAGTGGTACTGACCCACTGAGGAGGACATATATTTCATTACTAGAATCTCTAAGAGAAAGGAGGACTTTCCTCAGTTCCTTGATGTCCCATATAGAGGTTCAGTAGAGAGTCAACTAGTCTACTCTCATAGATATATATGTGTCCACATTGTCAACCCTACTCAATTTTAGGTGTGCGGTGGATAACTTGATATTTTTACTTTTGGTAAAGAGGATGTGAGGTGCCTCTCTTTATTGGTGATGACCATCGCACACCTCACCACTAATGGGAAACACATTAGCTACTCTCTTTTGTATTATGTTAAGTATTTAGTGCGGAGACCTAGATTCATTAGGTGGTTTGCAATTTTTTACTGCAGTTTGTTATGCTCTAGATCAATGTTGTGCGTAGTTTGATGGAGGATCAATTTCCCTTTTGGTTTAAAGTTGTTTTGTTTATTTTTTGAGATATTTTTGGTCACCAGACCATCTTTTGACCGTCGCCCTCCTAGGCTGACAACGAAGGTGCATATGTGCATGTGGGGGTAGATGATACCCATGGGAAGGGGGGTACACTGACTTTCAAGCCAGGATCACAATGGAGTTGCTCGAGATGCTAGGCATCAAGGAGCAACATCCATTAGACTTAGTTCCATATCCATATAAAGGCTTGGATTAGAGAGGGTGTCACAACATCTTCTTCACCCTGATTGAGCCACTAGTTGAGAGAGGTAAATTTTGTGTTATGTTTGAATTAATCTAGTTGCATTTTATTCTCTTTTTACTTAATGCAAATGAAATATATTAAATTAAATTGTTTAATGAGATTGTCTAATTATTGTTGTGTACTATATATTTTACAGATATCAACACGTTTGATGGGGATGTTCCTCCTCCTCCTGCTCAATATGATGATGAGATGTGGGAGCCAGAGGTTCCCTCATTAGGAAGATTACTTGGATGGCACATGTTAGATTATAGGTACTGGCAGGAGGTGATAGATAGGTTGGTGGGGTTGTTCGCACAATGTGGGGCTCATCCTGTAATGGTGCGCGATGTTATGTGGCACCCATATCTCATAGAGTTGTGGATGATGGTTCCTCGTGATGTGAGGAACTTGATGCAGTACATTGTTGGTGCATCTTACCTTTTAGATGTTATGTTGCATGACAATTCATCATTAGATGAGGGCAGAGATCCTCCTTCTCCAAGTTTCTTCTGGTTGTCTAGGAGAGGCGGCCTCGACATCACATGCACCTCCTCATTCTTCATCAACTACTTTTGGTAGTCCAGGTGAGGTAGCCTCGACATCACTTACACCTCCTCCTCCATTAGGTTTGACATCTCATCCATCTCCTACTCCATCAACTCCTCTATCTCATCATATACCCCTACCTAGACCACCACCTCCATCTCCTCATCTATACCTACGTGACCAACCAACCTATACTCTTTATCGACTCAACCATCCATCAAATCACGATCCTCCAATAGCCTTAATTATATATAGAATAATCACAACAGGTGAGATTTGAATTCTTGTAGATGTCCACTCTACATGTTACCTTTTTTTTTTGGCAGAGGTATTGAAGCATCTCACTCTACTAATGTAGGTGCTGATACCTATGGCTCTATTAGGGGAGGTGTTGATGCCTCTGGCTTTGCTTGTGGGGTTGACAATGCTTCTGGTTCTAGTGGGAGAGGTACAGACTCCTTGGTTGCAGACATAGACTAGATATGTTATAGCAGTTATTGGACTGGACATGTATATTTGGCATGTATCATCAGTTTGATGTTATTGTTCACACACACACACACAATTTTTTTTTCATGTTGCAAATGTTGATGTTTATTTATATGTTAATGGTGATGTGTATGTTAGGTCAAGTTCGATGATGTTTGTAAGATGTGTGTGATGGTTATGTTAGAAAATGAAACTTGTGTTTTGTTAGATGTTATAATTCTTATATATGTGTGATAGATGATGTTTACATATGTTAGATGCATATGTTAGATTATTATGTATGGTACTGTTTACGATGGTATGTTCATGTCTCTTTTTAGTTTTATGTTAATTATGGTATGATATTGTTTATGTTTATGTTTTTAGATGGTGAAAATGATGACGATGGTATGTTGATGTTTATGTCATGAAAATTATGATGAGGTACGTTTATGTTTATGCTTATGGTTAAGCTTATGATGGTATGATGATGTTTATGTTTATGATGGTATGATCATGATGTTTATGTTTATGTTTGTAAGGTGCTGAAAATGATGATGAGGGTGAAAATGTTTACAACTAACTACAACAATCTAAAAAAATCATATGTTTATGTTTATGTTTGTAAGGTGATGAAAATGATGATGATCATATGTTTATGTTTATGTTTGTAAGGTGATGAAAATGATGATGATCATATGCTTATGTTTATGTGGTGAAAATGATGACGAGGGTGAAAATGTTTACAACTAACTACAACAATCTAAAAAATCAAAGTGTGCACATTTTTGACATGTTTGGTAAATGTAGTATGAATATCCAATAATGGTTATACCATGCCTACAATATATATTTTTTTCCATGGAGGAACTATCCATTAATTTTTTTAAAGAAAAATATTGAAAATAATTATAGTTGATATTGTAAAACTGGTCAAGTTATGTGTTTATTATGTTGCATATTTTTCCTCCTTAGATCCATATTCATTATAAATATCATAAAAATTAAAATTGTGTTGGAAACATGCACTACTTGGAAACTTGAATGCCTTAAATTAAATCATAAAAATTAATAATACAACAAATAACATATTCACTTGACAAATTAATAAAAAAGATACTATGTATAGACTTTTATCTCATAGCTCATTATTTGATGGTCATTATTGATGTATTATAGATGCATTTTAAATTGTGAAAAAACATCATGCATATTTTTTTTGAAAAATTGTGAGAGGTGTTTATTAAAAAACATCAATAATATATTCTTCCTGACAATGCAATTACTATCATATTGTTACAATTGATGTACTAAACAATTTCATGAACTTATATTATAAAATATATAACACCATCACATTAACACCATTTTTATACATGTACACATTTTATTGCATATTTTCATAAAAATAGAGATAATATAGATTATCTCCATGAGGCAATGAATTGTTTGCTTTCTCGTGTTTTTGGCCAACTGTTTGCTTTAGAACATTCCCTCTTCTTAACCCCACCAACCTCACTTCATTTATGTTAGTAAGTTGTTTTCTTTATGCTTTTAACTCCTTCCCAATAATGACATGGCAATTTAATGGTGACCCACTTTCTCTAATTTATATTAATTATTCAAATTTTGTAAACATTAAATATTTTTGGGACATTGTTTTCTTTTTATTTTTGTTAAAATCATTCATATGGGACATAATGCTTTGAAATATTTTAAGTAGAATTTAGCAAAAGCGAAGATAATGACTTTTTGATGTTGTAAGTTCAACTTTTACTTTTGAATGGCCATGGTTACTTTTAAGTGTTAATATATTTTTGAATGGTTATGGTTACCTTTAAGTGTTACGTGTTAGAAAAGTCAATGAAAATGAAACCTAGTTAAGATATTAGATGAATTTTGAAATTTGAACATTGATCAAAAGTGAGAAACATCTTGTTGAATCTCAACATTATTGAGTTGTCTAAAAAATTATACATTATACATTTAAAAGAACATGTGATAGGTTTCGATTTTGAATATGGACACATAGCCAAGATATTATATGAACAACGAAAATTGAACATTAATCAAAAGTGAGAAACGTTTTGCTGTTAATCCCAATATCGTTGAGTTGTCTAGAAAATTATAACATTGAATAGAACATTTAGTAGGTTTTGATTTTTAATATGGAGACACGGATCATGAAATTTCTTTATCATCAGTTGAACAACTATTTATTTATTTATTATTATTTTTTTTTTTAATGTTTATGTGGCTATTTCATAGTACTAAAATGACTTATAAACCTAGACTTTATCCAAGGTATCAAGTAAAGTATTAAATATTTAAAAATTGACTAACAATGTGAAACTCCACCCTTTTCATCTCTCATTTAATCTAAAAAAGAAACATAAAAATAGATTATTTCAGTTTCCATAAAAATGTTTCCCAATATCTCTATTTTCACGTTATCTTTAAATAGTCTATAGAAATCAATCACAAATGAAACTTCAATACAAATAGATATGAATATGCATTTTTCAAATATAGGATTTAAAAAAAATATTGTTTGAATATCTTTAATTTATTATATCATAATTTTAAAAGATATACATATTTCATTCTTTCCATACGTTTTTCTGCCTTAACGATATATAAGTGTCTAAGTATCTAAAATATAGAATATACGTGTCTAAGTATAATATATCCATTAAATCCACCTTGTTATTCAAATGAGAGTAGTTGAAATTACAACAACAATAAATATGATTAACATCAATGATAATTTGCATTCTAATAAGCCGATTTTAATCTAGTTGTAACAATACAATAAATTAAATGATAGAAACTACACTACAATCAATTAAATGGAAAGCGAGAAAGATCCTATCTAAGAATGGATAACGACATACAATAATTCCATACAATCACAAATTACTTGATAGACATGAAACATATTTTGCATCAGATTGGTTGTTAACCATCTCAAATTGTTTAAACGCAGCATCCAATAATCAACTTCCCATTTCCATCATCATAACAAGAAAAATAAACAATATAATTAGACATTAAAAGATAACAATAACAAAATGATATCTCAATCTGTAAATGATGAAATAAAACATGTACATATCACTCTCTGTTTCCATCACCCTCATTATCTTTCTCGGTTTACATGATACCATATAGATCTGTTGTTATAAAAAATATATTTAGACCTAGAGTCATGTCTTAATATGAATCACCTGTTAGTCCTAAACTTTCCACCAATTTTTTTTTCTATTTTTCTTATTCCTCTGTAAGTTTGGGTAGCCTTTTCTCTTAACCTTACCCTCGTAATTAATGTCAATTGACCTATTCAAAGTTCAGACTAAAGTTATTTTGTTTTTGCTTGAATGTATTTGTTTTCAAATTAGTGGTCATCAGTCAAGGCTTGTACATTGCTATATAGGATTTTTTAGAGAAACCATCGCATAATAACGTTTTGCAGGTCATAAAGTGAAGTTACAATCATAAGTTAACATGGTCATGGAAGGATCCAGATTCCGATAACAAAATATGCCAAGATAATAGTTTCTAGGTTCCATAGTGAATTAAATATTGTTTCTATGACTGGTGATGCCGAAAGTTTCTAAGGCTGCAACAAGAGACCATTCACGCCAACATTTTGAAATCATTCTAAAGAATTCCTATCAAGTCATGGTATTATTTCCCAAAAGATGGCAGATGTGTTATACTTTCCTGATTGGTTGATGTGATTTATCACCATTCTAATTCTTGATGGCACATGTCACCACTCAGTCATTCATAAATGTGATTTGATCTAGTAACCATGAGCTCGAATGGTTGTAACTTCCATCAATACTACATTTAATTCATTGGTGTAGTTTCATGATACCAGTTATCTATCAAAGTTTGGATTTTTAAGCAAACCTTGTTCTACCTGCCCACAGAGAGAAACAAAGTTTGAGAGTAATTGTTCTATAGAGATGGGAAAGAAAGGAGGCAATATTCTCAGGTATGAATACAAGGGTGTTGAATGGATTGAGGCATTCCCTAAATGCAATCCGAAGTTTAAAGAGGCATGATGGTTATGCTTATGCAAAAAGATGCAAGGTTTCAACAATGAAGTGGCCGAGATATTTGCACAGAGTTTTGATGGTTGTACAATGGAGATGGGAAGTTTGAAATTTCAAATTTCATAAGAGTCCATCATTGTTGCAACTATTCTTCCCATCAACAGAGAGATATGGTTTAAGGATCGAAGTATATGTGTATATTATAACCACATTTTGAGACCCAAACATGACGATCTTGACTGGAGCAAGGGAATTTCTAGGAGCTGCTTAAATAAATAATGGATGGATGTGTTAAACATGGAAAAATGTTACAATACATGTGAAGGTAGGTTCACCATAAATTTTGTCTACCAAATGAGGGGTTGGAGCAAGGGAATTTCTAGGAGTTGCTTAAATAAATAATGGATGGATGTGTTAAACATGGAAAAATGTTAGATTACATGTGAAGGTAGGTTTGCCATAAATTTTGTCTACCACATGAGGTTCTTGTTGCATATTTCCGGTGTGAAGAGGATGAACTTACCTTGCTCTTTTCTTAAGAGTTTGACCAAGATGGTGGTAAGGGTGCAAACTCATCATGGAAATACTAAGCATAACATCTTTCACAATGGATTAATCAATCTATTGGTTTTAGAGGAATTAGGTAAACAACATAGAATCTGGGAGCGTTTTCTATTTTGGAAAGGGTTTAAGTTAGAAGGAAAAAAAACTCAAGACACTCAGGTGAAACCCCTCGTTAGAAAAGATAAAACTCTTAGAGTTTGTAAGAATTCAGTAGATAAATATTCTAGTACAAGGCTAAAAGGAGAAACTATAGTTCAAAAGACTAGAAGTGTTAAGAGAAAGGTTCATTTTGAACAAGTGAATGCAATGAGGGATAATGTAGACTCTGTTCCTTAACAAGAACCCTCAACCTCCAATGTCAAGAAGGTTTATATGAGAAAGATAAGGAAGTCTGAGGTTGTAGGTTTGATTGCTAAAGAGCCTACCATATAGTCAAACATAAGAGCCCAAATCCTAATGCAACATAATCTTTTGGCAGTGTGCCTAAAAAAAGAGACCCTTGGAGGTTAACTAGGAAAACCAAATGGGTAGCATTACTTGAAACTAATTCTGGGAGCCCACATACCCATCCTACAAATAAGCTTAGGATGAATGCCAAGGCTGTAATGAATCTTTATTTCAAAAAATATGTTGTTATTTATGTTGAAGATACTTTAGATGAAGAGGACCAACTAGCCATAAAGGTAGAAAATCACACGTCCCAACTTCTAACAAGCATTGAGAAGTGATTGCAAGCTATGCCAAAAATGCCTGGGGATAATTTTAATGATCATACATACTCAAAGACAGAGTAGGAGATATGGGGAGATATCTCCAAGTTCGTTTATCCCAAGCAATGTGAAAGAAACACATGATGATATTACAGACCTTCCATTTTCAAAAAATATAGACTTAGAGCATACACAGGAAGAATATGTCAAAAGAGGTAATGATATAAGAATCTATTGCAAAACCTCAACCAGAGCATAGTAGGCTGTTGAAGGTATTAAAGATTCGGATAAAAGTGAAAAAATTTAAGAATGGAATGACCATTTAAAACAAGCAAACATTTTAATCAAAACTGAAAGAAAAGAATTTGAGAGGAACTTGGAACAACTTGTGGTTAAACATAATCAACTGTGTGTTTGGTCTCAGAAATCTTGGAAAAATAAGAAGAATATTCATGGGTAGAACATAGAGCTTCATTAATAAAATAAGAAGCTACTTAAAGAGAATAAGATATTGAAAATAGAACAATGTTAGAAGAAGAATAAGCATCAAGCATTAGACAAGCTCAAGATTCTTATAGATGCAATACAATATATGTAAACAAGTTTTGAAAAGTTCCAAAGGAAAATTTTCATTTTTGATTAGCATTAATGAGAAGACAGATGTCATAATTTTTTAGAAGCAACTAGATTGTTTAAACTGATCACTACAGGAATTTATCAAGTTTTAATAACATCTCTCTAGAGGGAAATCACGAAAGTGCTGCAGGAATATATGGAAGTGTAGAATTTAAATGATGGATAGGTATGGAAGAAGGGATCTTTATCATAATCCCAATAGAGTAATGGTTCATGTATTTAATTTTTTAATGGACACATCATATACATCGAAGACCAAGCAAATTCAAGGAGAACCCTTTTAATGGGGATACGAGATCGAGATAGGATTTTATTTTGTAAATTCATAAAACAATCAAAATAATATTTGTTCCTATTTATAGTTATAGATTGATTCTCGATCGATTGTTTTGGGATCAAAGTTTTATTCTAGAAGATAACATGTATCTATAAAAGAGATTAAACATATAGTAATGGGGTTCAAGAGTGTAGAGGGTCGACAGAAGGATTTGGGACTTTTGTAAAGGGAAATATAGTTACTCTATTTCTAGTGATGATCATAAACACTTGTGACTTGATGAATGGACTATGAACTATTGTAAGCCAAGAATTTTTATTGCTTATTTGAATATGAATGTAATTTTAGCTTCATTGTGATTGTTTCTTGATTATGGAATATTTTACAGTAAAATATATATTGTGAATTCCTATGATCTTTTATTGGTATTCAAATATTTGATTTCTTCTTTAGAATGTCATTATGATGAAAGTGATCTCCTTTATGAATATGTAAGGATGAGAAACCTGTGAGTCTTGTATTCTCACTTCTTATGTTAGTTGGCATGGATATGTTTGCTAAATTATTATAGAGTTGACGGAACCCCCTAATTGTACCTGGACCCCTCGACCTAACCTTAACCAAATCCATGCAAATACTTGTTATGCCTAAACTTTTTATTCTTATAGTCTAATGAAAAATTTAAGAACAACACCACCAATCCCTATCCAACAAATACAAGTGAAAGAACACTTGGTTGCAGTTCTTTTGGGAACACACAAGGCTCCTTAGTTTCATCCCACATCTTTCAAGAGTTGATACATATCAACCCACTATCACGATATTCCTTTACATTATTCCTATCGAATGTGTCCCACCAGTTGCACCTAAAAATAACACATTGGAAAGATGAGAAGTCCACTTGAATGATCTCCTATATATTTTTGACATAACCCAACTTCCCTCCTATCAGGTTTCAATTACAGTGGCTAACACAACTAGATAGGTCAAACTTGAATTCCAGTCCATACTCTTGTGTAAGACATCCATCATCAACCTCCTTAGTGTAAAAATGATGTCCATACGCCCACATAGATGGGAACAAATATACCTATTAAAAAGTGAATAAATGATGGTGTCATATGTCTAATAACCTAACCAATAATATATTAAACATATATGTTATAATTGAAAAGTGCATTATAAGGTTATAAATCTATAGAAATATATTATTACTAAGTTGCTGCACCCAATCCCAATGTTTAGAGCATCCTCTTCTTTAGGCGGGTAACAATTGGATGTGCCATATTTCTATTTGACTTGGTTCGCAAATCACCTATTGGGACAGATCATTGGCATATTATATTTTAAAAGATATGGAAAAGGCATGCTTCTACCGTCCAACCATTTAAATTATTTCTTGCCACGGTCCCATTTATTCCTCTTCTCTTCATCAATGGGACCCATGACCGTGTTTCCTTCGTGTTATAGAGAATGAATTTATTGATGGCATTGATTTTTGAATTCTCTGTTATATTCATGGAAACAAAACCACATACAATACGTATGAGATGAAATATAGATTTTGATGTTTGTTGTAAATAGTTACTATGTGGGATGTCAATATAGAAAGATAAGTGACTTACTCTTTATCATGTGCCTTTTTTTGTTCATTTTCAATTGCTCCCCTTCCCTTTTTTCCTCATCACATTCATCATCCCAAATCACTGCACCTGGTGTATTATCAATTTTCCTGATGTACTCACTGACATAATAGAACGAATCATATACTATGTAATCCTTTGCCATAGACCGCTTGAGTTTTTATTTTTGTCAAACAAATACCTTCAATATTTTCATGTACCTCTCCAAGAAAAACATCCAACAACATGAGACCAGCGTGACTAATTCAACCTCATCGACTAGGTGAATTAGAAGATGAACCTACAAGTCCATGAAAATAGTCGACAGTTCCTTCTCAAACATACTAACAATCTTAGCTATCTCTTGATGCCATCGTAGAGTGCCAGTGCTGTAAATATCCTTTGATGTGATCCACCATACAAATGCAAATAGTTTAGATATGGAACACCACATCTCATTGAGAAATTTGTGGTTAACACACCCACACAAGAACAACGGATAATGAACCTACAACCTGAATACAAATATTTAATTGCATTTTAACTTGTGTGGTAAAATAAATAAATAAAAGCTAAATTTTTTTTTTAACATTATACGTACCCTTAGAAGGTCGATATGGTCATGTTATTTCAAACCCAACAAATGTTATTCTACAATGAAGCAGTGCCATAGAGTAGACTCATATAGAGAAGGTTCCTTCACACCCAATATAACTTCCTTTTCCAAAGAAATATCATATTTCTTGAAAACCCATGGGACATTGCCTTCTTTAAATGACCAAGAGGGGCAAACCTCTCCTCTATTTTCTTGTTTTGGTCAATGCTTTTTAGTATTTGAAGAAATCAGATATCTTGTGACAATCAATGTGTCATTGTTTTATGATATGTTCCACCATAAAGAACATGAAACATTTTTAGACATAGACATGGTATCTAGTAAGTGAACAATCTTAAGATCCTCCCAATATGGGAGCTCATAAAATACTGGTTTCCTTTTCATCCCTATGGGAACTTTCTCAACATAGGTGTCAAATAATTCATGATCATTGAACATAGGTTCCCCATTTGAATCAACTATCTCTATAACTTCCTTCTACTTATCTCTATAATATGCCCTAAGCTAGTCAGCCAATGTCATTATTTTAGGCCTTTGGGTTCTCTCTGGTTTACCATTGAAAGTAGATGTTGCTCTTTTATAAAGGTGGTTTTCTAGGAGGAATACCCTCGAGCAGTCATACACTATATTTCATAGGCCTTTGGACCACCTAGCCTTAATATAAGGTCCACAACATTTACATCCATGATAACATTTTGTTATAAGACTTGTGGTGTTATGGTAGATATAGTAAGTTAGTGTTGAATATAAATATGGTCGCATCAAATTAAGTTTTCCAAGAAAATTTGCTTTGAATATAAACAAATCAAACATCATATTTACCAAAGAAAACTCCCGACCTTGAATAATCATGTGTGGTGTATGCACATATGTCATATAATGGAAAACTCCTATATGTTGGGTTGGGTATTGATAAATCATATATCTATATCACTTCCCACAATTACTTCAATTCATCGATCAATGGTTGTAGGTAAACATCCATATTCTTCACTTGTCTTTTACTAGGGACTATAAGAGCCAACATAAGATGTTCATTCTTCATGGAAAACCAGGGGGGGTATTGTTATTAATCACTACTATAGGGAAAACATAATATCTGGTCTTTTGGAGGGAGTATTGGTTGACACCATTTATGGATATGGTCAATCGAAGGATCTGTACTTCATCCTTGAATTTATCAGGCCATGTATCCTCTATATGATTCATGGATATTGAATATGTTAATGCTTAAATCACACACATGTTACATTTTTGCAATATACATAGTAAAGGGTCATCAACATATAGCTTGAAGTCCACCAAAGACATCCTCATAAGATCCAAGAGGCTGCATGAGTCAAAAAATGCCCAAAAGCAGTCAAAAGGAACAACCGTGCAACCACATGTCTGTTAATATGTGATACTGTCAGTATTACCAATACAACGATCGTGTGATCAACATGGATCTTCCTTTGATATCTATGTGATTGATAGAAACAATGGAATCTCAACCACCCATGGTGCATTAAAGACTCATGAAAGATCCCTTAACTCCAAGAATTTGAATTTGGGTCCTCACACACTTGGGTTCATTAAATGGCCCCCCTTTATGTACTTTGGAGACAGATCATGGATCATTGAGTTCACATTTGGATTTTGTTATTTCTTGGCCTATAAAATGAAGCCATGGGAATGCATATTGTAAGAAGAAATCATAACAAGGTTATGCTGCTGGAATTGTGATTGAGCTCCCTTATAACTCACCTCTTCCCTCTTATTAGCATCTTCCAATCTCCCTTGCCACCTTCCTCCAAGGGGAAAGTGTTCTTCTCATTTGTTCTCTAAGATACTTAGAATATAGTGTAGACTAAATAGACCTCCATAAGAGGGATTTTTTGCCTCCATTGGAGCTCACATCTCCTAGGTGTTGTATGTTCTTGACCATTGGGAAATATAAAAGTGGTTTGGCATCTATTGGTTGTTCGAGTTTGCATTCCTACCCCATGTTCTTTGTTTAATTTTGTTTTTTATTTTCTTTGTTTAATTTTATTTCACTAACAACTACTTACATGTTGACTTGGAGCAATCCCACACCACACATGGGAACCTAATACTGAAGACTTATTGCAGCCTACAAGGCTTTTCCCCTCACCAAGTGGGAAGGATTCACCCTTGTGCAATCTTTTTCACAACAATATTTATGGGGAGTCCACTATATTTTAGTTCATTTCTCTTAAAGTAGGTTGTTTTTTCTTAAGTGACTAATTTATGGTTTATTTTTCTTTGCAGGTGAAGATGTCCATACCATTCACCCTAGTAATTTGGCCTCCATTCGATCGTTTTATCCCTTTTCATAGATACACAGTTCCCGACACCATGGTCGTGCAGTCTGTGTGCTCATCCCTTCGACAGTCATGCTACTTTGCATATAAATAGACTTCTATCTGCTCAAATATATTTGTTATCGCCTTCCTAGCCTCTTTATACTGCACTCGTGCTACCACACAACAGTGAGTGTCTTTTCTGCGCTATTGTGCACTTGTCTATCTGATTTGCATGCAGTTTCCACAGTTATTTACTTTATACATGTTTTACACAATTTCACAGCCCCAATGGTTGTTTAGCAATGAAATATATATAATTAAATTGCAATAGTTTGATTATTCTATAGTAATTTTCTCACATAGCCTAATATTAGGGAGTAAAGGGGTCATCCCATGAAATCTACCTAGGTAACCAACCTTGAGGCTTTCAATGGGCCTCATTGTTGTCACTAGTATTCAAGAGAGTTCATATTTCTTTGCTTACTTTACATCTTAGTTAAAGTAGTGTAAATCTAGTTTTTCACACAAGAAATGACCTAAAAACTCTCCTCTCCCAAAGTATGTTCTTCACCTTGCATTCCATATGATCTTGATGAATTAGAAATGGGATTTGAAGTATGAAATACCTCCATTGCACACTTCTACTTCATTTGAATTTTGGCTTAGCAAGGTCCATTAACATCTATAGAGTTCAAATAACAATCTCCGTTTTATTTTATGTTGAGCTCTTTAGTTAATTGCAACAATACAATTTGCTTACCTCACATGTGTTTGCACCACTAGCACACATTAAGGAACCTAAAAGCTTTTCCAAACCGAGTATGCTCTTCACCTTGCATTCCATATGATCTTGGTGAATCAGAAAGGAGGGAAATTTTGAAATACCTCCCTTACACACCTTAACCAAATTTGAACCCTCAAAATATACCCTTGTAAATGCTAACCAACTAAAATCCTCCAGAGGAGGTCACAAAACAATATTTTAGTTTGGTAGGATTTACTGGGTTAAACATCCAAATAACACCCACCAATCTAGTTTCATTAGGCATTTTTTAAACATAACATTGTTAACTTTTAAGGTACTATCAAAATCCTGCTGTAAGCAAGTGTTAAAAGAAAACCCGAATCAAAAGTCCATTGTGACTAAGGAGGTGAAAGCAGAGGTATAGCTTCCCTTCTCTCTCCCACGAGCCACTCAGATCGTTATAGGGAGATGACACTATATCGTGTAGGCCAAACCATTGATCCACACTTAGCGCAAGGTATCTTAGTGGCCTAACTTAGGAAATCACCAAGGAGCATTTGTGGGTGCAAGTGACTTTTGAAATTAGCTATTTCCATTTGGATGCATTGCCAATTCTCTTTGATTCGAATATTTTCCCAATCACTGATAGGATCCGCTCTTTGTTACCTTCATTATTTAATTGTTGTGTAGACACCATTGTCACCAATAATTGTGCTTTTGCAAGGCATAATTACGTTTGAGAGAAAGGGTGTTAGGTATTTAGGGAACCTACATTTTATTTTCTTTCTAAATACAAGTTCGTGTAACTTGTAATTGAAAAGAACCTACATGTGGGACCATTGCACTAAACCAATATTGCACATATCACTCACTTATTGCACCATTTTGCATCTGTTGTGGTTGGCATATTTTTGCATATATCCAATTTTGTTTATTTCCCAGCATCACTCTTACTTTGTCACTATACTTTGACCATTGAGGAACTAAACCCCCCTTAAGGTAGTTACACAAATTGCAAGGCCTATCCCTTCTCTTGAGGGGTGTTTTCCCATTTGCTCCCCATGGTACACAAGGAATATTGCCTGGTTGGGGCTGCTCCTAGGACACATTGATTGGATCGCACGAGAGAGGCCACACCTTGATTGTCTCTTTTTATCCCCTCGAAGGGAGTTTGGTTCCTTTTGATTCATCCTCTCATGGAAGAGGCTCACCTTTATTCCCCCCTCGCCGAGGAAATACCCCACCTTCTTCTCCCTCTTCGGGAAGAGATCACACAACATATTCATTTTCACATAAAGGAAAAATATCACCACCACATACTGACCATTCTCCCCCTTAAGGAAACAACACACACAATATGATGACGACACCTATCCCCAACCTACCATTCATGGATATCTTGAATCTCCCTAATTTATCAAAGCTGATCAATGACCCCATAACTCATGATGCAACGTGGCTTGATATTCTTGATAATATCCCCTTAGACATACCTAAGTTTGAACAGAAACAAGTTGATGATCATGCTAACTATATCATTTCATTCCATCTATGGTGTTCCTTCAACAACATAGTCAAGGATTTTGTGATGCTTCGCCTCTTTCAAAGAACTCTCATTGGTACAAATGTGAAATGGTACGTGAATCTACTAGGGGCTTCCCACACCAATTTTGGGACTATAGCTACCATGTTTTTTACCCACTTTGAACAACCAATACGCCATGACTAGGCCTCAAAATTCTCATAGAATTTTGGCCAAACACTTCTATTGAATGGAGTTGTCATTGATGTCAAAGGAGTTCAATAATGACAAAGGAATAACCAAGGGCATGATGGCAAGGAAAACTCAATGTAAGACAAATTAATAATAAAGGAAGCAATGACATGGCATGCATAATGATGTGGCATGTGTGATGAGGCTAGAAAGACACATAAGGTGTTATCATAAAGTCAATGTTGCAATCTGACATTGTTATGTTTGAATTGACAAGGACTATTTACGCATATCTTTGTGTAAATGAATAATGGACTCCTTATGTGTCTAAATCATGAATCGATTGATAGTTTGACTACCTGTATGAATGAATCCACAAAGATAATGTGTAGATCCAGTGAGGGGATCAAGTCTGGAAAATTCCGATTGAGCTTGATTGATTGATCCTCTGATCAATCAACATAGAGTCGTGGAGTTGCAGTCAAATTATTTAGCATAGGTTGGACGGATAAGATTGTATCAAGAAAATAGATTGACAACAAGGAAAGGATCTAGAAAGTAAATATGTATGGAAGATAACACTCTGGAGCTCCAAAGTAAAGTTTCGTGTTTGATAATTGATCAATAGACGAGGAGGATTCTACAAAGCGATTGACGGTTCAGAGGAGTTGTGAAATCCCATTTAGAAAAAGTTGGAAGGAACATCCACAATATGCAATCCACAATGCAGAAGGAAGCCTCAATCTGCAATCCACAAATTGCGGAAGAAGTTTTGAGAAAGACAATTTGTGGAAGCATTTTTTCAAGAAACATCGAAAAGCAGACCCACAATCTGCAATTGCGGAAAGGAAATTGTGAAAGATGATTGCGGAAAGGTTAATGCGGAAATGCATTTGCAGAAAGGTAAATGCAGAAAGATATATGCAGAAAGATAAATGCAGAAAGGTAATTGCGGAAGCAATTTTTGAGAAAATTCAAAATGCACACCCGCAATCTGCAACCCGCAATTGTGGATACGTGTTGTGGAAAAGCAATTGTGAAAGGATTTTTTGTTCGAAATCACGCTGATAATTTCAAGATATAAACAAAGATTTAAGAGGAGATAAAGACATGGTTAATTAATAAGAAAGGGCGTGACTGCATAAACTAAATGCTGAAGATAATTATTGATAAAAGACCCGATTTACTCCTTGGAAGTACGTGATTAACAAAGGGACGTGATTCACATAAAGGATACGATTTTCGATATCAAGGAACAATGTTATATATATATACATAAGTTTAATCTTGGATGAAGTTGTCTCTATAGTTTAGATCCATGTAGCAACAACAGAAGACATAGACCAGGAAGTAATAACAAATTAGGGACAATATTAAATATATAAGGAGATTTGGAAGTATGATAAAAAAATACTATGGTGGTACATGGTGCTAGGGCAGGGTATATGCTTGCAAAGGGGAATATCCTCCTTCTAGTGGTAGCTGGTAAATAGGGTGTAGTAGCATCCTTTTAGTAGTAGCTGATAAACCAAGGGGTCATAGCCTCCTTCCAACAGAAGTTGGTAAAAAAGGTGTAGTAGCACCCTTTTAGTAGTAGCTGATAAAATTATTGTAAATAAAATTTTGTAGTAATCAAAATTGTTGGTGGTTTTCCCAATTGGGTTTCCACGATAAAAATTGTGTTCCTTATGACTTGTTGATCATGTGTGTTAATGAATAAATTAAAAGTGGTTTTAATTGTTAAAATCTATCAATACTGATCCACCCCCCCTCTCAGTATTGTCTAGTATTTCAACAACTTCTACCCACATAGAGTACCACATCCACGAGTGGGGTAGGCATCACACATTATGCAAAATTGAGATTCAACCTCAATTCCTTTTGGATTAATTTCTTAAATCACTCCAATAGGATATTGCAAAGGGTGTGGTCACCTCCATGCTACAATCTAAGGAATAGGCCATAATGAAGTCCCAACACTTTGATCTCATCTATGCCCAATCAAGGTACCTATACACCATCCTTCCTGATGCCCCTCAACATCAATCATTGGATTCTCCACATGCAAGGACATCACATTCAACATATGGGATTATTCAATCCATTTCTTCCCAAGGCAAAGTATCCCCACAATCCATTCCTGTAGCACCCCCTATGATGGTGTAGTATCCACCCATCCCCATTGTGTCAACTCTCCCTAGTGCTGTCCCAAACCGTCCATTTGGGAAACTTTGGTATGGATCCTATAGTCATTTTTACCCAAATGAAATCTAAGCACAATCTATGCCTCTACCGCAAATGACACAACGTTCTCATCCATCCACATCGTATATAGTGCAATAAGCATATATGCCACCTCTAGGGTACAACCCTTACTATCCATACCCGTGTCCGCTTAGTTCGACCCCCATACCTCATATGGGAGTTAATTTAGTCCAACCTTCTTTCCAACAACAAAATCAACACTTTGAGAAGTTGAACATCACTAATCCCTCAAATCCTTAGAGTTAGGGGAATAAGAAAGGAAAGAAAACACAACCCTAATAGTAGGGGAAAGGGGGAAACCCCCCTCCCCAATAAAATCAGAACCTAGGTAACCAACAAGATTAGAGGGAAACCCTTCTAAACAAGGAAAAAACCCCAACCCAAGGACAAATTATTCTTGCTCAATTTGTGGAGAGTATGGTTATTGTATTCACCATTTCCCGCTTATCCTTGACTACGTATAGTTGGAGGAATCAAAGAAGAAGACCATTACTAGCCCCCCTTAGGAACCTAATGTAACACAACCTCGACAATGTGTCTTGCAAAAACCCTTTTCAAATTCAGGATTTCCCACTCAACAACAAACCCTCACCCCGTAAGTGATGGTTCATTTCAAAACATTTACATGAACTCGACATCCGATAACATTCATACCCAAGCCAAAGTGTATACATATCCTAAACCCCCATAGTTGTCGAAGGAGTCCCTATTCTCTCAGGAGGCCCTTTGAATATTCCATGCCCGAGCATGGAACAAGTCTCGAGGATACCCAAGGCACCACTTCGATGTATGCCTCATAATACTCACATGAAATCGGACTACAATTATATTATTGTGGATGACTTGGCTTAGTCTGCCACTACCATGTTGACCTTAGAAGTGCTTCAATATTTCCCAACACAACATAAGGCATCATTGAATGCACTTGGCACTGTTGACCCTTTTGATTTGTGCCTCTTGACTTTTGATCTGGACAAAGGTGACCCACTACTACCCTTGTTAGCCGCATTCCAAGTCCCACCCACCATGAAAATCATTATGATTCATCAGTGTATCATCAATTAAAGGCACATCCACTTGCATAATGTACTCAAATGTTTGGAAAATATTGGGCTCACATGAGTTAGTCTCATCCTCAATTTCCCTCCATGCATATGTTGGATGACCATCTCAATCAAGAGGATTGTACCAAAATGTCCCCATCGAGCTAGGGTGAAAAATGGTAATGATTGATATTGAATTTATCGATGCCCAACTAGACTACAATATCCTCTTAGCTCAAATTTACATGTACGCCATGAATATGGTTTCCTTTTTGGTCTTTCGCATCATGATGTTTCCCTTTAATGGGAATATTGTCACCCTTGGACAACTTAACTACTATGACCCTTATTTTAATACCAATGTTGGAAAAATGCTACACATAGTAGGCAAAGTCATCTGACCTCCTTCCATTAACATTTTCCCAGGTGTGTACAAATATTCTGACCTCTTAGGGGCATATTTAGACCCTCCACATGAAATCCCCACCTCGATGGATGGTCTCATGTGCACCATTTTCACCTCTGAGATTGAGTCTCCCAAATCAATGTCATCATCATCAACACCCCCCACAATTCACAGAGTGGAACAAACATTGAACCCCTATGTACCTCCCATGTTCTAGATACCATTATTATACCCTCCCATAGGAGTGTAAGGAATGTTTCTTATGACTTAGTTAACCCTCCTTGGGATCACTTTGGGAATGCCTATGTGGTACCTTACACCACCATATTTAGATATGGCCTTGAATCCCCTAGCACACTATGAGTTCATCTTGGTGTGCCCTCTTATGACATTAGAACCATATGTTAGGCCAATAACACCTATGACAAAGCCGCCACCAACCGTCAGAAAAACCAACAATAGGGGCATAAATCAACCCATGTTGAAATCTCTTACCATAAACAACCGAGACCCCAAACCCTCATAGGGAGTCACTAAGACTAAATCAGGGGAATACTTCCACACACGTTGAAAGCTATGATCATGCATGGTACACCCACAATGCGGGTCACCCCACCATGTTCCCTATGTAGTCAACAAGGCCATGTGAAAAACCTATTCCCTACCCTACCCGAGCTCAAAAACTTGCTTAACACGCTTGTTAGTGTGACACACAAAACACAAGCCATAACTGTGGGGCACATCAAACTTGTCCTCACCCAACAAAAATATTACGTCCAAGTCGTTGTGCACCAACAAAGCGTATTTAAATTTTTCTCACTTTGGGAATTACACACACGATTGTCCCGACCTCCATCAATTTAAGGACGCATTGGAAACCGTTCGCCTCACCCAAAATTTAGTGGAAATCCCTGCATATCCATTAAAATAAATTGCTTCCATTAGCCTCGTCACCACATTTGTCACAACAATGATTATGTCTCCTTAACCATGTATTCTTATGACCCCTACATCACCATCCTCCAGACTTCCCATGTTGAACATGAGGTACAACAAGATTGATGTACATCATGTAAGAACCATACTCATATGATTCCCAATCGTGGTCATACACATACATCTACACCTACTCAACCACTCTTGACTTTAACACATGGGCATACACATACCATGATATGACGCCCATATTGATCATGTGAAGATACTTCCCGTTATTCATTTTAGTGTCTCATTTTTAAGTGCTAAACGAGAAGTTTGCCTTGAGAATATGTTCCTACAAGATCAAATTGTCCAACTCAAGTTATCTCCACAAGAATCACCTATAGAGAAAATTGTTCCCACCTTAGCAAATACCATCGAGAATGTATCCTCCTTGACCGACCTACCGAAAAATAATAATTCACCATCATCCAATGATGACCACAATCCACCACATGCATTACATAACTAGTCACAAAGGGTCCCCACAGCTACGTTAGGTGCACGTGTATACACCCGAATCTTCTACCTCCTATATATGACTCGTAATCTCAATGCAAGCAGGACCTCGTTGGTCTACTACTTAAATCCCATGGTTCATTTTCACTTTAAAAAAACCAACGCCACACCTTATGTTTTCAATCCCATCGATCGAAAACTAAAACTATCCCATGTTTACCATGCATATGACCAACTACTAAGACAACTACAATGAATTCATAGATGGTGCGAGTCTTTGGTCAAAGAACATCACCTTGACTGCTTGGGCCATTTATACCCCACACCAAAATTTATAACACACAGGCGGATTTTTCTGGGGGCACTCACTAATCACAAAGTAGTATATGACGCAATTATTGGTATCTTAATCGACACAATCCATCTCGGCATCGTCCATTTTCACATGCACTTAGACATATACCTAGTTGTCTGATAGTTAAACAATGTATTTCACGTCCTCAATCCACTCCTCTTTTGGAAGTTCCTGTGAGTGCGCATTCTCAGATGATAGTTTGAAACCATTATTTTCACACATGTCCCAAGGAATGCCAATGCATTTATTGATTTGTTCGATGAGGTGTTGAATTGGAACCTGATACATCAAGCATCTTCTTGACTCTACATAAACAAACGTAGAATCTATACATATAAAAGTGGACCATCAACAAAAACATGTGTAACTACCTATCACTACACATAAACAATATCCACACATCCATACATCATATGATTTTAACCATCTATATCATATGTCACTACCTACTACTACACATCGATCATATTGACATATAAATAACACATCATCATCATCATCATCATCAAAAGTACATGGACACAACATACATACATGAGAAATATAACACATGCAAACCAAAATAGGTATATATATATATATATAGCTCATAAAAATGTATCATGTACAAAATTGGCCCTCCAGGGGAATATAAAAATAAAATCATAAGCCTTATGGGGGATACATCATAAACATGGCTCCCATAGGATGCATCAAATTCATATACAAAATGGGGCTCACAACCCTATTTCAACATGAAATACAAAAAGTGCCTAAGCACTGAGGCTTCTTTGCTATCAAATTGATTGTGGGGCACATAATAACTAGCAATCGTATGGCCTTATCTCTTTCCACCTTTGGATCACGTCCTTGTGTCGGTCCTAGTCTTGGTCATGGCCTTTGCCTTGCAGGAGGAACCTGTCCTCCCTATTCTCGTCATGTCACATGACACACCATTTCCAGGCGCTGCATTACCAACATTTAAACCGACCCATAGTTTTTTGGGATTTGCAAAGGCTGTGCAATATCCTCATCATCTAGATTGCTGATCTGTTGATCGTCAATCCCCACAATCATTTTGCTGATCCATCTCTCTAGCTCTATCAAAGAAGTTGTAGAAGCATCCCCACTAGATGCTCCCTCAACAAGAGTAGCCTCACTCTCTGCCACGCTAGCCTCTCTATCCTCCCCAATAGGTTCTGTTAGTGCTAGAAATTGTTCCTAGACTACCACAAGAACAAGCTAACACAATCTCAAAAAGAAATAGAATAAAATTGGGTTTTTAGGGTTTTGGTTTAAAACTTGATAAGCAAGGAGGTAATAAACATTCACAAGCTAATACAAAACTGAATCATGCACAAGTTAGATAAACTGGGGATCAAATACATCCCAATAAGCCATAAACATTACACATGAAATACTAATTCCACCCACATGCTAGAAGCATTTACATGAATAAAACCTTTAAACAAGAAATGAAATTGTAGACTGAGCAATCAACCAGATCAGAAATGAAACATCATGATAGGTAAAAAGGCTTATCAATTTATATATAATCAATAACAGTCATCCACTTACATAAGATTTATAAGTGCTAGCTTGAGATATCAAAGCTCCAAAATCCTCTCCTTGAGTGAAAATTCCAACCCCAAAACTATATGTTTGTCTTCCTTTTACCATTATAAATGTAAAGTAGTTCCATAACTACCTTCTAGGTCTAAATTTGAAACGGTTACATCAATTAGTTACATTATAACTCAAAATCTTTAAAGACAATTAATCAAAAAATAGCAAATCAGATTTGGGGAAATTTGGCGAATTTCTGAAAATTTGGGTCTCAAATATGCTTTCATATATCTTGATCCAGGACACCTGTACAAAACTGGTGAGAGGTTTTTTTAATGAGTCTTTTATGAACAAAAACCTCTCTTGGTTTTTAAAAATTCCCCTTCAATTGATCAGAATACGTGCTGGAAATTTGTGACTAAAACAGGAAATTATTAAATAATTCAAACCCTAAAAATAGGCCACAAAGATGAATTCGAATCTCTCAAATGATAATAGCTGTTGCAAAACTGACAAAGGTTCTAGTGAATGATTCTGTTGTGGACAAAAACCTTTTGGTTTTCCAGAATTCGTTTCCATCACCTCGTAATCTGCTCCCAATGATAATGACAAAAACATGAAAAACAGAGCTGCTACAGGAATCTCCTCATGAAAATATTTGACAAAGGACTAAAAAATGAGGGTTAAATTATAAAGAAAAACTTGGAATAAAATTTTATTATAAGTTTTTGAAAGCCTAAATATATACATGTTAACTAATAAGCCCAAAAGACAAACCTTAAAACTGAAATAATGAAATAATTCAACCATTAAATCCATTAAATCCAACAAAAATTATTGATTGTCAAAAATTCTTAAAATCAACATAAAATGTAAAATAATTTTAAACCAACGGTTGAAAATTAGGACAAAAATAAGAGATAAACTAAGAACAATATCTAGTTATAATAGGTTCTGCATCCCCTGGACCCTCCTCACAGCGACAACGACGATGAGCCCTGCAGGGTGGTCGTACAAGGCCAAGATATGCATCATATATCAAAATAATTTCATCGATACATATATAAAAAAGTATGTGTGTAATCATAAAAATGTAAAAAATAAATATAATAACACAACATAATGCATACTTGAGGCATCCCAACCATGGAACGACTGCGGTAACTCTAGATAATTTGTGTAGGCGATACCGCTGCACATGTATTGCTCCATTAACCTAATGCACTGAATCCAAACCTCCATAAAATGAGGAGTGAATACCACACCTACCTCATTGCCACTAAGGTGAGGAATCACCTCCCCCCAGTACACCATACAAGGCTCTCAAGGCCCCCTCGGTGGCACCATTTTGAGTACCACACTCCCTCCATAGGTCCTTCGACTGCTCCATCTTGCTTTCCCACAAAATCATGCCCCTAAGCAACCTAAATCCCCCTATCACCCTCTCAATCAGTAGCATCTGGACTCCCATGATCCTATGCAGGGAGGACAATGCTAGTATCCTCAACACTACTACAACTACTGCTTAAACCGATAGAATATGCAAATGACTCACTAAAGATTTCCCTAAGTTCATGGAATCCTGGTCACTACCGCAAAACTTATCAATCAAACCCTGGATTGTACGACCTCCTCCCACCCTTGAATGGGTAGTCTCATCAGCCCCACACTGGCTTAGTTGAGTCAATAAATATATATCTTAAGAAGTAAAACTCAGGTCCTTATCCCCTACATGGAACACCGACTGATCTAGATCCCACATCTGGATAATATCACGTAGGAGGTAATTTGCTGATCTAAAGAATGAGCACCTAGAAAATTTTATGATCCCTACATCTGTCAATGTCTACTTGGCTCAAATACCTCCCCTCACTGCATCCACCAAGTCCTCATGACTGCGCTCATGCCACTCAACGTAAGCCATCTCCACCTGCAAGTACACAAGGTTAAAAAACTTGATTTGTCTAGTAACCAAGCCAAAAGTAGAAAAAACCCAAAACACCTATTCTGTGCGAGTTTTAATTTCCAACACACACTGTAGTGCACCCCTAATGTGGCTAAGTCATGCCCAATGTGACTATTCTTTGGATACCTGTGCAACCAGTTTTGCACGGGCCATGCCTACTTCGACCGTGCTCCCATTGGACTGCTACAAAAAAGTTGCTCAGGTTGAGCATATGACATACAAACTTCAATCACACGACTGCATATTAAACAGTTGTGTAGGTAGAAAGCACGACCGAATCTAGAAAATTCCATTCTTTGTGCAATCATCTAGCATTATATCATGGCTATTGTAGTGCAAGGTAAAACATTTTTCTCACCCTACTACACATCAAAACCTCAAATACACGCGTGGCTAAATTTTATGGTTAAAAATCATATGCACGGGAACTGGGTCCCACTAACCCTAAATCTACCCAAATAGAAATGTAGGGGATATGGTTTAGGATTACATGGGTCTCGTTGCTCAGAACACAACTACACCAATCTCTTAGAATGAGCTAAAACGCTCTCCAGGACACGTAAGTCATGTAGTATAAATGATTTGAAAAAGTGGGCCCCATCCTTATTTATAGACCTAACACCAAACTTCAAACCCTTTCCATGACCAAGTTGTAGCTCTTCTTAACAATTTGTCTACACCACTAGGATCAACATATAAAGATCTACAAAATGACACCCCTCACTCCTTCATCTGGAGCATCTAATTCGACACTCAATTTTCAAGTGCACACCACTGGTGTGCGATGTTTGGTTCTATATTTATGCATTGTCAATACCTTTGTCATGCCCTTTACTACACTTGGGTATTTGCTTCATGTGTGTAGGATTTTTATGGGAAAAAGAAGCTTTTTCCCCCATCGACATTGATGCAAGAGTCTTATTACAGGTATTATCCCATAATTGGCATATAGGAAATGCTCTCTCTTCGTTTATTGTGCATTTGCTTGTATTCTCCCCCGAAAACCAAAAGAAATGCCATAGTTTTTTCATTACTATGGATCACATGTATTATCTTAGAACTGGCATATAGGCAATGCCCTCTCTTTATTTACCGAGAATTTACCAATATTCTCCCCTGATAACCGTAAGGCCCGCCATAATTTCTTGCATTGTTTTCCATTCATGAGTATTCTCTCCTAATAACCACAAGGACCATCATAATTTTTTTTGTTATAGGAACAAGAATTCACCCACCGAGTCCTCAAAATTCCAGTCTTGATGTGTCATCAACATCATTTGAATCAACACATGATCCCCATGGGTGTTCACACAATTTCAAACTCTACCATTCTTTGGCACCCATGATTAATAACCCCCCACAACTTTGAGGAATTTACCCCACACTTGAAACAATCCTCCTGTTAGCACATGTGCTAAATTTTGGAGATTTCTACATAGGCATCTGCACAAATTCCCTTGCAAAGGTCTAGATCAGTGAAAATGGGGAGGGGTATAGGAAAAAAAATTTCATGTCTTGTGATTTGGAGGTTTCTTGGGAGGCTTATCCTAAGTTTGAATGTCAAAATGGATTATCCCATGGTGTGGCACAGATGAACATCGAAAAACCCTGGAGTTATAACCCTGCATTTGGGTTCAGATATGAAAATCTGCTCACAATTATCCAGTGGCAAAAATGAATGGCGTAGAACCATGGCAAAGAAGATCAACGGTTGCTAAAGATTTTGCTGAAAGAAGATGTGCGGTTTTAAAAGAGGCTTGACTTTGGCGGACAAGGTTAAATGGCATGCAAGATCAACTGTTGGATGAACATGTAATGCATATCAACGACGGATGGAGATTTCGCGAATCCAACATGCACGGAGGATAACTTGTGTTGAGGTTGTGAAATCTTGTAGGGTTCACTAATTCCAACGACCACGATCTTGAGCGGGCTAGGTCTATGGTGGAGATGTGTTTCGTAGCTGCAATGTGCATGAGAGATAAGAACATGTCAGGGCTGTAAAATCTTGTAGGGCCCGGACAGTTACACAGTCAGGATTTGAGATGGAGAAGATCTACGGGCAATAATGTATTTCGCTGCCCAAACATGCATGAAAGATAAGAAGATTTGGGGCCACAAAATATTGGTAGACCCCACACCTTTGAACGATGAAGATCTGGCACATAATTGATCAATGTTCCTAGTTGATTTCACGATAATAATGCGTGTGAACTTTAGCATGATGAGGTGCTACGAAATCTTGTAGACACTGCTCCTTGGAACGACGATGATCGTGGCAGAGTTTATATCTACGGTTGAAATTTAATTCACAATGGGAACAAGCGAAAGGTTTATCAAGATGGCCGATTCTGAAATGAAGGCCAAGGTGGATAAAATCGATGGCGTAGATTTCATCTTGCAAAGATCAATGGATCATGAGAGGCCACATCCTTTGACAGTTAAGATTACTGAAGATTTAGATCTATGACCAAAATTCATTTCACAAGACAAAGATGTGAGATGGGCATGGATATAAAAAGGTATAAGAGTACCGAGCACATGAATTTGAGGCATTATTTTATTCCCCAGCATTGGAAAGCGAGAGGTAGAACAGTGCGAGAGCAACCACCTCATACGATGTCGTTCGACCACCTATCAAAATCACTAGGTAGACCTTTTGTCCCTTTTGAAACTATAAAATGGCTGAATCAGAAAGTATGGACATTCAAAACCTAGAATATCAGAAGGTAGAAGAAGATTTTGAGTATAGGGATGTTGAGGTATTTGATACACTTCTACTAAATGTACCCATTGGTGAGGTTAAGGAGAAGCTACGACTGCTTAAAGAACAAGGAACTGATGTACATAACATTTACTAGTCTTACTTCCATTTTTTCACAACTGAACAAACCCCGAGCTACCTAGAATTTGTTAGTTGGTGTGCCGATAATTACTGTCTTTCTAAGAGAGTGATAATGGACAATACAACCTCCAAAGTCCTTTTCCCTACCAGTCCCCTAGCTATTAGAAAGTCCTTGTCAGTCCCTGAGGATTTTACCCTAAAGGCCCATGATTATAAAGAAGAGTCTATACTTCAATGTTTCAGAGGGTATTTGGTAGAAAAGAAATAAGATTTTTTCAAGAAATGCTTTAAACCTGATGTAAATATATTAAACCAACCATTTCCAATCGATTCGAGCATGTTCAATGAAGAAACCCAATGCACCGCTACTCTATTGAGTCAGTTCTTAGGCCTAGAAACTAACAAGTACATTACCTAGCCCCTCATGAGTTTACTTTTTGTTGTAAGTACTTATCCGATTGAGTCAAATGAGCCAAGTCAAGCAGTGTAGGTTTCATTTCTTAAGTTCTATGAGTTCCTAGCTGAGAATATCCATTCTCAGTTAGCAAACTTCAATAGGACCAAAACCTTTAGGTTTCAATCTTATTTGCTAAAGATGTTCCTTTCTTTTAATGAAGAGAATTTGCAGTTACTAGAAATGGTATTGAATGAGGAAATGAGTAAGGATTACTCAAAATTCATAAATTTCCTCATGTCAGAGATATACAATGCCATTTTTCAGAAGAGGCTGCCCAGAGTATTACCAGAGATGAGAACTATTTTGTAGTGATAGTTCTCTATAGATAGCAGGATAGGTGATTGGTTCTTATTTGAGAATGGAACTGTGATCAGATTGTATGGATTTACTCATCCACCATATATGTTTCCAGCGTTCTTAATCCCTAGGGTGTTCTCCATGGAATTTATCAGGAAGAAGTTAATAGTAGAAACATAACACTTCTTGAAATTCAAAAAGTCTACTGATATTAAGTATCCCTGGGTGGTAGGGCCTTTTACAATCAAGAGTAAAAACGCTTTACCAATGATTGAGAACTTATTGAAGGAGATGGGTTTCCTGACAGAGACTGTAGTTGAGTATGAATCTCACCAGGTTATCTCAAATAGAAGAAAGGATGTGAAGAGGAAGCCTTTCAAGAATGTAGAGGTTGTTGTTAGATTTTTATCATTTAAGCAATATGATCTAGGATATTATCGTAGAGAATAACATGCACAACAATAATCACAAAGACAAGAGACACAAATAATTTTCCCCGGGAAAACCATTAAGGAGAAAACCCCGCAACTTCCTCAGAGATAGAATGAGCACCAATGGAAGCCGTAAAACCCGAAAACATAGAGATGATCTCCAACAAATGTTCTCTCTCTCTCTCACTTGAGAGAGCTTCTCCTCTCTCACTAATGCGCCCCAGTGAGTGAGTGTGTGTGTGATAAATAGAGAGGCTCACTCTCTATTTATATTCTTTCGTTCACTTAATGTCCACTCCAACAAGTCGGCCTCACTTAACAATTACATACCATGATCGACTTCTCTAGGAGAGTCTAATAACCCTAGTGCCCCACAACTGTGGGGACTTTTACCTCCGATCAACAAGGAGGGTTAACCTTAACTCAATTGTGGGGACTATTGCCCCAACTTACAATGGAGGGTTAACCTCAATGACTTTACATGACTTTTTTACATTATTGAATCTCCCGATCGAAACATCGGGGCATGACATGAATCAATTACATTACAGATACTTCCTAGAATAAACATCGTGGTACAATACATAATATATACAAGTGAATACATTCCAAAGTTACAAATACATCAACACTCCCTCTTAACTAGGAAGGTATTTTCTCGACACAATTTATCAGCACAATTCTTCTTTTCTGTATCATCTGGATCATCATCAAGTCATCTTCATCTTCAATTCATCTTCATCGTCAAGTCATCTTCATCGTCAAGTCATCTTCATCAAGTATGGATCATCACTTGTTCTGGAGTATCACTAGATCATCATCAAGTTTGGATCATCACCTGATCTGGATCATCATCAAAGTTGGATCATCACTAGATCATCATCATCATCACTGCTTTCGCTATCTCAATCAAATGGTGCTATCTCTTCATTCTTCTCGTCACAGGAAGTTCTATAGAGCCAACCCTTTTTCATGCTGCTTGTAGGCCTAACACTTATATCCGACCATGAGAGGAACACATCCAAGAACAATTTCAGAATGGTTCGCCCAACACTTACATCTTTCATTCTCAAAGAATGGCTCTCAGCTCTAGGATGAGTGTCAGTCCTAGACTGAAACAAATTCTTGGTAACTGACCAAGTGCCTCCATTCTCCCAGAGAATGGCCTCTTAGCACTAAGTTGAGCTTCAGTCCCAGAACGAATCAATTTCCGGTAACTGAACAGGTGCCTCCATTTTCCTAGAGAATGGATTCTCAACACTAAGCCCCAGACTGAATCAAATTTCCTGGTAACTGACCAGGTGCCTCCATTCTCCCAGAGAATGGCTTCTCAACACTAAATTGAGATTCAGTCCTAGACTGAATCAATTTCTTGGTAACTGACCAGGTGCCTCCATTCTCCCAGAGAATGGCTTCTTAACACTAAGCTAAGCTTCAGTCCCAGATTGAATCAAATTTCCTGGTAACTGACCAGGTGCCTCCATTCTCCCAAAGAATGGCCTTCAACACTTATATTTACCAGCATGATAGGACACACCATCTATCATTCGAGGAAAGGAATCTACACTTACATCTGACCATGGGAGGCCCAGCCTTCCACCATGTCAGAAAGGTTCACAGACTCATCACTTCCCTTTGGAGGGAAATTCGATCTAGAGAACACCAAGCTTCTCCATGAAGTACTCAAACTTCACTCTGCCATTTCTTGCATAGAATCACATCAGGGATGATTACGTCCAAGGATAACCTGCGAGCTTAGCCAAGACCGATTACATTCTAGGACAACCTACAGGACCATTTACGTCTGAGAAACCTACAAGCTTCGCCAGGATTTATGCTCAGAAAACCTGTCTCACCAACTATGATAGAACTCCCTCTTTTGAGAGATCTGGATCTGGATCACAAACTAGAGCTTCAATACTCCTCTCTGCATCATACAAAAATGCAAGTTAGATCAATCAAATCAAATAGTAGTTTTTAAAAGAAATATACTACCTCCCAAATAGCAAGTGGCAACATCTTTTGCCTCGGCTGTACTCAGCGCCATGTAGGACTGCCTCCTGCTAAACCAAGAGATCACACCTGATCTCATACTGAAGAAGCACCTCGAAGTTCTCTTCCTATCAATGGCACTGCTTGCCCAATACGAATCCACATAACCCTCCAGGTTAATCTTCTGATTCGTATCGTACTTGAGCCCATACTCAACTGTACCCTTCAGGTACCTCACTATATGCTTTGCAACCATCAGGTGAACATGTCTCAATGTGTTCATAGAAAAGCAAATATCTAGTCTCGTATTCATCAGGTACATCAAGGAACAAATCATCTGATGATACATCGTGGCATCGACCGACTCTGATGAAGCAACACTCGATAGCTTCAGGTTCGATGCCATAGGTGTGGTCATGGCCTTGCAGTCCATCATCTTGAACCTCTTTAGGATCTCTACTGCACACTTCCCTTGTCCTAGGTAGATTACATCCACATTCTGCCACACCTCCATGCCTAGAAAACAGTGCATCCTATCCAAGTCCTTCATCTCGAACTCGGTAGCAAGTCTCCTTCTTGCAACTTTAATGATTTCCTCTTTTCTGTCAGGAATAAGTCATCGACATATAACATGAGCATCACTAGTCTTCCACCTTCAACCTTTAAGTAAAGGTTGGAATCCATTTTACTCTTATTAAATCCTAGAGCCATCAGTAAGTTGTCCATCTTGTCGTACCATGTCGAACCTTAGTATCTTCTGTAGTCACTCCCTCTAAAGCGAAGCATCATACTCCCTTTGTCTTTCATACTCTATGCACTGAAACATTATGTACTGGAGTGACAAGTAGCTTCCTCTGCTACTAATATGCTATGTATCCATCTATGGTCATTGTATACCAAGATCCTCTATTTTGGACCTTTTCAAAAGTTCTTCTCACACCCATCTGTGAGCTTGTCATCCTATATAGGATTTCATCACCCTAGGTGATCTTCAAGCTCCTCATGTATGTGTTATCCCATGGGTGTCTTCTGAGCTCGTACAAGGCCTTCTTTAATTTGCACACATGATTCTTCCTGTCATGTGTCTTAACTTCTAGTGGCTACAAATATCTCTTCGTAGTCTATGCCTTCTTTCCGTGAGAAGTCTCATGCTACGAATATTACCTTGTATCCCACGGTGTTGCTATCTACTGCATTCTTGGTCTTGTAGATCCATATGGAAGATACTATGGACTTACCTTCAGGTCTCGATGTTGCATTCTAGACATCATTCTTCTTGAATTGGTACTCTCCTTCCCTTTGTTCTTGGATTCTTCTTCATAGCTGGAAGGTTCTTCATCAATGATGTCGCTCAATAGTGTTACATAATTCCACTTTGTCTGAGATCTCTACTTTGAAAGTATCGTCATATTATTCTTCATCTTGGATTCTTTCTTGAACTATCATCAGTTGTTATTCGGAACAAGTCTCATCCTTCTTTTCTTGTAGGTGATTGTACATGATATTTCCTACAGGTCAAATGCATTTGTATGGTTAGAAACATTTCATAAGGCATATTCATAATGGAAAATTCTTATGCATAAATATATGATCATGCAACTATTTTAGCCAATACAACATTCATTCATATCTCACGGAAAATTTCTAGATGCCTTCCATCTCTACCCAAGACAACATTGAGATTGTGCACTAATCCAATATGTTAGCAAATAGGTTTCATTGTAGATAAGTAGCAATGGAGAGTTGTATAGCACCATGAGCTACTTACCCATCACATGCGTATTAGTAGTATATTATCATTAATGAAAACATTCTATCATGCATAATACATCGACTGAATATAAACAAATGCATAACAAAACAATATCATGAAATGACAATTGAATACTTATCTTTATTTGTTTCGTGGGTAGACTCCTTCTTGAGCCTTCAACTTCATCATCTTCTTCATTCATCATTTCTTATCCAAATGCTAAGATGGATAAGAATTTCTTCAAGAGTTGAGTCCTTTGTATTCCTCATCACATGAGGGATCTTCTTTGGATGGTGAGAGCTTGATCTTTAGTTGCTCCCATCTTCTCTTCTCTTATTATGAGTCGAGCTTCTTCTTCTTCCCAGAGTCTGTTGAAAGTAATCACTTCCTTATGGCACACATTCCTCGAATGAATTTCTCCCATGATCCTGGGAGGCCATTCAAGGTAACTTCTGCATTCTCCACTTCTTCTTCTACTACTTCAAGTTGTTCTTTGATTTGAGAGACCCTTGTAAAGTATGACTGCATGGTCTCTGCATTCTAGATCTTCACATTCTTCAACTGTTTTCTCAAAGTCATCTTCCGATTTATGTTCTTCCCTTCAAATAGCTTGGTCAAGGAATCAAACATCTATTTAGGTGTCTTTAGGGAAGACACTTGTGATATAAGGTGATTTGTGATTGAATCAACAATAATCTTCTTAGCCTTGACCAAGTTCTTCTTGTGTAAGGCGTCTAGCCTCATATACCTCTAGAATTGGAACCTCTCCACTTATGTAGGTGTCCAATTCATTTTATTCAAGAACCAGTGAGATCCAATACTTCCATGCTTGGAATTTGTTAGTTTCACCAAGCTTGTCATCAAGCTGGTGTGACTAGTCATTTAGAAATGAGAACCTCAAATGTAAATAGAAAAAGATTAGATCTTAGCGATTTGAGGTGTCCATCCTGGTTTCGAAGCTGGCTGATCTAATATTTGTGAAAGAAACCCTAATTTTCAACAAATTGGAATCTTTCAGACCTGATTGGATAGAAATATAGACCTCTTCAAGGTGCGCTATCCAATGTACTCCTTTTCTGAAAATAGTGGAGGGAAGCTCTCAGAACAGGAAGCCCTAGTTTACCAATTTCTTCTGCAGAAATGCTTGAAACTGTTTCTACGTTATATTCAAAATTACTACTCCTCTATGTCTAAAACTTCACACTAATGTATCCTTATCTGTCCTCTTTCCAATTCCATAGTTTTGAGCAGAATTGGATTCACCAATTGAAACTTATGCTCGTGTTCCCAAGGTGACCTATTTCATGACTATTCAGAAGAGATATATTGTACGGACTGCCATGTGTCACTGGTTCATCTTTAGGGTCTGAAACTTTTACCACAACAATTATAGTCTACGCCCTTTATGGAACATCTTGAGAAATTTCATTTGGACATTCGTAGCCAGAGATATAGCAATTCTCCCTAGGTGTCTTGTTTAGGGATGAATGTCAGGAGAGGCTAGAAACCTAACTTGGAGGAATCATATCTCCTATAATATATCTAATATGAGGCTAAAACATGGATATAGTGTACATCAGGAAGTTATCTTTGACCTGTGAAAGTTTCAGAACCCGAGCCTTCTCCAATCTTGAGATATAGCGAATCTACCAAAACTATCAGTTTCAGTATTTTAGGGTCTTTCAAGCCTAGGGTGAAACTAGGGTTTGATTTTCCCAGATTCAACCAACCAAAAATCTCGACCCAAGTCTCTAAAATTCTATTTTGATGAGGAAATAAATCCTATGCTGGGTTCACTCAAAAATTTCTCTTCTGTAAAAAGCCCTAATTTCCTGTAGCAAAAACTGAAAATGCCCGGAATCAAATTCTGCTTCGACAGAAAGATGCACCCCTCAATGGAGAGTCAACCTAGCATTATTTTGCTGATGGATTGTGGAAAGAGACCCAAAAAGTAAGAATCCCTAGCTTCTACAGCCGCATAGTGTCTTCTTCTCATGTTAGCTCTGATACCATGTTAGATTTTTATCATTTAAGCAATATGATCTAGGATCTTATCTGAGAGAATAACATGCACAAAAATAATGACAAGAGACAAGAGACACAAAGAATTTTAGTTGGGGAAACCATAAAGGAGAAAAACCCACAACTTCCTCAGAGATAGAATGAGCACCAATGGCAGTAGTAAAACCCAAAAACATAGAAGTGATCTCCAATAGCTATTCTCTCTTTCTCACTTGAGAGAACTTCTCCTCTCTCACTCATGCGCCCCAGTGAGTGAGTGTGTGTGTGATAAATAGTTAAGCTCACTCTATATTTATATTCTTTCATTCACTTAATGTCCACTCCAACAAGTCGGCCTCACTTAACAATTACTTACCAGGGCCAACTTCTCTACGAGAGTCTAATAACCCTAGTGCCCCACAACTGTGGGGACTTTTCCCTTCGATCAACAAGGAGGGTTAACCTTAAATCAATTGTGGGGACTAATGCCCTGACTTACAATGGAGGGTTAACCTCAATGAATTTACATGAATTGT
The DNA here is from genome assembly GCA_001517045.1 of Pseudotsuga menziesii. Classification (NCBI taxonomy): domain Eukaryota; kingdom Viridiplantae; phylum Streptophyta; class Pinopsida; order Pinales; family Pinaceae; genus Pseudotsuga; species Pseudotsuga menziesii. Next base: position 405,651 of record LPNX010897633.1, read on the forward strand.
TTACATTATTGAATCTCCTGATCGGAACATCCAGACATGACATGACTCAATTACATTACAGATACTTCTCGGAATAAACATCAGGGTACAATACATAAGATATACATGTGAATACATTCCGAAGTTACAAATACATCAACTGTTGTTGGGTTGGAATATGATGCTAATTGGGATGACTATCCAAAGGAGAATCCCAAAGATACTGATGGGAAGGAGGATTCAAGTTCCTCTATAAAGGACATTACTTCATTGAAGCCTGATATTTCTAAGTTGGTTTTAGCAGCTGTAAAAAGTACACCTCTGGTGACTCACTCAGAAAGAACAAGTAAACAAGATCTTTTAGATGCAATGGACAATGAAGAGGAGTACACTGCCAAGAATCCTAAGAGGCAAAATAATGAAGTAGAGGGACAATTGGTCCAAACTACAATAGAGGACAAAGGAAATCAAAAGATGAAAATAACAGGACCTGTGTTTGTGGTCAAAGAGTATGCCTTTGTTGACACTCCAGCTGACTCTACATCACAATTCAGGAATAATATGGAGCTATTGGAAAAGTATAAGTAAACAAAGGATGTGACTTCAGAAGAAGCGTTGAAGTTGTACTCAAAAGTATGAAAGATTTCAAATCAAGAGGTGTCACTTATTGCTGTCAGATACCAGATCCATAACACTTTAAACTTGGCATTAGAAACTGATAGCAAGGTTGCTGAAATAAAGATGGACATGGAGGACATTCGTATCCCAGACATGATTCATTTTCACAAATAGACTGGGTATATTTTGTTTACAAACTTGTTGAAGTCCACATTTAAGTTGTCTAAGCTGGAAATTACTAAGAGCAGAATTGAGAATCAGCTGAGACAAAAAAGGTGGAAAATAAAGCACATCAGGCACAAATTAAAAATATGCAGATAGATCTTCTAGCTGCTGGGGGTCAGGCTGACAAGGGAGCAGGAATGAAAAAAATATTGGATGAAAAGGAGAATGCCATCTAGTTGCTAAAAAAGAAGTTAAAAATACCTGCTACTTAGTTGATAGAAGGACTCGAGCTGGCTGAGATAGAGAAATAAAAAAGAAGGTATGGGGAATGAGTTGATCGATTGCAGGGGGAAATTACTAAAGTTTGCTGAGAAGGTGTTGATGCTTGGAAAATACCAAGTACCGACAGTAGGGATTCTCCCCAATAACCGTTCCCAATTAGATCGTTTATCATTTGGAATGGGGAATCCGTCTGGTTAGCGGCCTGGCTACTGTAGAATTAAAGGAATGTTTAAATCTCATTTTACTGGTTGTGATCCGGTCCATCGTTAATGTAATTTTATGTTTTATGAATGATATGCAAGTTCCTAGATTAAATGCAAGTTATAGAGGGTAAGAACCTCACTAGAGATGCACAGGTCTTCCCTACGTCTTACCGCTCCTGCCCCACGGTAACTCTACGAAAGCAAAGAACAACTAATATAAATCTATTCTAAACTATCCCCAGGGAGAAATATTAATACCAATATAAGTAATGTACTGTATTTTTTGCACATAGAATTTTACAGATAGCTGATAAAATATGAATACATAAATACACCAAAAAAAACAACACAAAGATAGCTCTATGAAGTTAAAGTATTCATCATTCATTCATTGCATAAGATTCATAGCAGAAAATGAAATCATTCATAAACACAAAAATAGTTCAATAGGTTTAGAACAATCTCACAAATTGTACAACATGCTAAAATAGAAATAATTCTTCATTCAGCGATCCACACAACATGTTTTGAAACTCATGCAGTCCTCTTTCCAGCAAAATTAAGTCCTCTTGATTATAAAAAGAAGTAGTTCTCCTTACAAAAAAGTTTCAACATATGAGAGCTACAAAAGTCCCCTATCTCTTCTATTCTATTCCTACTTATACATTTACAAAATGACTTTTGGTTATCCATGCCCTTTGGGCTTCCCTAACAGTTCGATTACAAAAATTTCGTCCTCTAGTGTGCTCACTAGGAAAATGGAATAAATACAAAATATTACATAGAATTCTCCACATGTGAATAAGACAAAACAGCCTAGGTGGTCCCAACCAATCCATCCATGAATTGCTTCCATGCAGCTGCATCTTTTGCTATGGCCCTGAAATCCATAGGATCTAGTATTCTAACTGACACCTCATGCACAACCAGCTACAATTTGATCTCTGCTACCCTCTGAGGAGTGACTCTAAGCTGATATTCCAGCAAGCAATTGCTGAGTGCATCATGTGCAACCAAATTATTTACTATATTTTCATTCAAACCCTTGACTTTCTGTATGATGAGTTCATCTTCTTGCATCCTGTCATGCAGATACTTTAGGTGTTCTTTGTGCCTTGGAAATTCCTGAAGTCTCTTGGTTGAGGAGGTCTGACATCTGTTGTGAGTGGTCAACACTCTTTTATAAAAGTCCATGCACTTATCCAGTGTTTTCCCAACTGAATGTGTCAAATTTGCAACATCCTTGCTGTTGGAATCCATTAGTTCATGCTTGATATGCATATCTTCAACACTCTTTCGAGGTGCATGTTCTGGAAGTTGTGTATTGGTCTCCAACCAAGTTAGCTAACCTTGGATGAGTTTTGTAATTTCCTGAGTTCTTGTCTTGAAATTAGTCGATATAACTGAGATATCTTGTAGTCTAATCTCGGATTGCTTGATCTTGTATACCTCTTTTTCTAGTTTTAACTGCACTTGATAAATTTTCATTCTGAGAAAAAGGGCATGCTCTCTGAGAGGCGTGATATCCATTTTCTTCTCATTTGCTACCATTAACATAGTGTCCAAAGAGCCTTTCTGTGCTTCTAGCTCTGCAACTCGGGTTCTTAGCTCCTCCACTTGAGTGTCAACCGTAGCCTTTTGGGTTTCTAGTCCTGAAATCTTGCCTTCTAAATATTTCTTTTATCCACTGATAATGGTACTTGATAATAACAAAGCATCCCTTTTGGCTTCTAAAATATGATAGGTTTCCTAGAGCCTCTAAAATTCCAAAAGGGTGGCATCATACTTCCTCTTTGTTTTTCGGCCTACTCACTCCTCTTTCATCAAGGTTTCCTTCATTTGTGCCATTTTATCTTTGTATTGGTCAACTGCTCCTTTTATCTTGCTAACATTATAGGCATTCACCTGTGTAGTTGGAATACCAATTGAGGCCATATGTTATGGATCCTCCTCTACATTCTTTACAACAATTTTCTCAGTTACTGTGGTAACCTCAGGTTGGGTACGCATTTTCAATGTCTTCTCGGATCTCCATACAATTGAAAACTGCTTGGGGTCAAAGAATACATTTTCCAAGCTTGCAACTTCATGCTTCTTCGACGGAGTGAAGGGTACCAACCCTAACTCAATGACAGGGAGGTGACCTCCTATCAGTATATCTCCTGAGGTGGAAGGGAGACTTTCTGGATTATCCTGAGCAGTATTTTTCTCTTGATTTTCCCTATCCTGCTTTTCTTGCTCCTTTTTCCTCATCTCTTCAACTATCCTATCAGCTTCTTCTTTTGCTTTGGCCACCAATTCCTTTTTCATTCTTTCTTCTGCTTCTATTCCTGTTCTTTCCTTCTTTTCTCTTCCTCTTCCTTTTCTCTCTTGGCCTCTTCGACCAACAATTTCCTTTTACCTTCTACTAATCTTCATGTTGTTTCTTCCTTTTCTCTCTTTGCAACTTCTTCTTCTTCCTTTTTTCTAGCAGCTTCTTCTTCTTATCCTTTCTATTCAGGTTTACTGCTGTTGCTGCCTTTGCCTCCCAACACTATGATTTTCCTTCTACAAAGCTTGTTTAGGGCAGTCATATTGCAAACATTTCAGTATACCTCTTCATCTTTATGTAGATAATCAGCGTACTTGAAGTTCACTTTCAGGAGTGCACGATGTGCTGCAACTTTTGCTTGAGAATCATTTCTGTGAAAACTCTTTTCACCAAAATGAAAATTTTCCAAATATTTCACGATATTTGGTGCACTCTTGACCTTGGAAAAATTATAGCTACCTACATAGAATGGAATCTGAGGGAAAACAACCTTCTTCATGTCAAACAAATAACTCCCGAAACCATCCAAGAAGAGCTGTCTCACTAGTTCTTTATGTACTACATAGTCAGTAGCATACTTCAGAAGCACTGAAGGGGCTTTGGTTCCCCCATACATCCTCAAGTAGGTTCTTTCTTCAGAAAAGAAGTAGTCTCCAAATTCCCTTATGGAATCCAAAGAACCTTCAGACATGCATTTACATTCCTCAAGGAAAATTAATTGGTACAGTGGCATTAAGAACTCCACACAAATCAACTTGTAATAACTATGATATTTGTGAGCCCATAAGATATGGTATGCTGCACAGATGGGTGCTTTTCCTTCTTTCCAACTACAGTTTAACTTCTCAAATGTAAGTAAGGAGAGTATACAGTCAATCAGAAAGGATCCCATATAAAACTCATACTTTCACTGATGCAATCCTTCCTATGTTGCAGTTATGCAAGAGGACAAACTGTTTTCTATGATATCTTCCCAATTGAACATAGTCCCCATCATGGTTACATGGTACATTAGTGGTATCCACCCAATCTTATAAAATCTTCCATCATCTCAGCCGAATATCCTGTTCAGCATTAGAGCTACCAGCCTGTATGGGGTGCGTAGACTAGCAGTTTCATATTCCCCAGATGCCTTTTTTTTCGGAAGGACTTTCCTTCCGTTGTCATCATTTTCGCAACTCCAATGTAATCAATAGTCAGACTATTTATCCAATCAGTTGTGATGCTGAATTCTGAGTTTGGCAAGCTGTAAGCCTTAGCTATGAATGCATGGGTGAAAGAGGAAAATCCTTTATCTTCAACATTGTACATGATCATCCCCTTTTCATCATCCTTAGAAAAAATCCATCCAACCACCCTGGAACAAGGAAATAGCTCTTGTCTTGTGGACACTTTTGTGATTCCTGTTCTCAATATGTTGTTAAACAGGGTTAGATTGTCCAAGCCTGTGCCTAAATTTTTTTGATCCTGGAGCATGTGATAAATCTTCCCCCACTTAAGTTCAAGCTCGGCTCCGGTGACAGATTTAGTATCCTCATATATTATCTCTACTCAAGGCATGATTTCTATGTCTGATTCGTTGTCTGCAACCTTGGATTTCTTCTTGCCTTTCTTAGGCATGGTGTCGGATACATATTGAGCCTATAAAAACAATAAGATATGTCTTAACATCCCTACTGTTAGAAACCACATGCATTCATATACACAAGAAATGAGGCAATACTGTAAAACTTGCAATGCATATAAGGAAATTATCATTTCTCCTAGAAGAACATTCCTTCTAGAACAAGCTTGACCAGTATATTTTAACATATCTTCTTTACCCATCGAAATGACTATGCACTGTAAAACCTCGCATACCATCAAAAGATGGACCTAAAGTAAGGATACAGACTAGGAAAAAAACCAAGGTTGCCTTGCTAGCTTTGTCTGAGGCACTGAAAGCTTAAAACGCATCGTTCCCTACGTACAGTCTACGATAACAACTGAAAAATACTTCGGGACCTACGCAAGACCCTTTATGAGATCTACCACCTGCGAGACAGACCAGAGGAGAGGCATGGTGCTAATACATTGGTGATTAAGCCAAAATCCTAGGTTACAAAACTAAACAACAAGAAAAGCTTTCAAAACCCTATGGCTTCGATACCTTCTAACGCTGGAAACATATAATAACCAGTTGAAGAAAGGACGACCACAAAGTCGGACCATCTGGGCTTCATTAGTGCATAACCAAATCCCTAAGCTAGCCATGATTGAACGATAGTGGTAGGAACAGGATGGGCGTAGGTGAAACATATCACCACAACTAGAGTACGCTAGGTCAAACAAATCAACGAGTGGGTCGAAAAACCTTCTAAGGACCAAACAAGAGGCTGAAGAGAGGGCTTTTAAATCCCATGACAAACGCAACAACCCTAGCTTCGTAAAATGAAAACTAAACGCACAAAACAAAAAGAGTGCCACTTAACCAAAATAAACGAGACAAAGCAGGATAATATCCTACCTGGAAGAGATAGCTTCAAGGATTGGTTGAAATCTTGACGCCAAGTGCTAAGCAAGCTCCAAATGGCACACCTCGGTGGGTGCATGCTCAAAATGGGAGGAACTAACCACAGTATTAGACAACTGTAACGCTCACAATCATACCGTAAAATGAAAATGAGCCCCCACAGGTTATATATATGAAAACATGGGGCTAGACACTTAATGCGGTTAGGTGGAAACTTTTGTCCGCATGAGTGTGGGAGAACGTCGTTTGGCGCCTAAAGAAACGAATTGGAAAAACTACATCGACGCGCAAGGTAAAAATATTTTTGACATCAACGGCTCGAAAAATGGAATCTTGCCGCAATTATTGACCTTCTTTGCAAAAATTTAAACCATCGAGGCCTTCGCATGATCTTCCTGATCCTGTGGCGTAAGACATAATTGGCGGGAAGAACGCTTGAACGACTTGCTAACATCATTTCCAAGACGGAAAAAAAGTCGTTGCTACCGACTATCCCCAACTAAAAAAAATCAATGGAGGACATCGACTACAAAGGTAAGACTTTGCCACTGGCTGTGGCTGAAACCTAAACAATTCAAAGGCTGAAAAACTTCGTAGTCCAAAAAATGCATAATCGGTTGGCAAGAGATTGAGTGAAAAAATAAAAAGGTAGCCGCTGTGTGAGAGGACTGAAAAAATGCCTTCCGAAGCATTGGATGAACAAACTCAAATAAACACAAGGCATAGCGTCGGATGGGAAGGAAAATTATTTTCGCCGTTGCGGCAAAATCTTGGGAATGCTCTGATGCAGCGGCTCAAAATAGTTCGGCTTGAAGACGTCGAAATAAAAAGCATAAAGTCTCCGTTGTGTTGGTGAAAACCCAAAATGTTTTGGACATAGCGGATCAACAATCATAAAAAATAATCCAGAATGCGCTTGTTGAAAAAGCAAAACCTATTCGCTGCGTCGGCTAAAACATGAAAATCCTTCTGTTACATTGGGTCAAAAAGATGTTCTTACTTAGTGCAAAAATTAAAACTTCTTGATCTTATTCAAGGTGAAACCAAGACATGAATGATAGCTTTCAAGGGGAAAAAAAGGTCTAAGTAAAACCAAAAGTTAAGAAATTAAAGGGGGGCCTTAAAAAATGCAATTTTTTTTTTGGGTAGTGGTTGCAGCAGCAATAGAAGTAAAGCAATGGCATAAAGACATGACTTTGGTGGCGGAAAGTGAAAAGGTTTTGAAAGGAAAATATGATGGGATAGAGATGAAGTTACAGGATAAAGAGAAAGAGCTTGAAGATAGGATTATTGCTCCTATAGCTCAATCCACCGAACATGCCATAGTCCAATCCATGTCACAGGTAAGCATAAAGGATTTATAATTGACTAGGTTAAAAAACCAAAACAAGACTTTGGAGAACCTGTCTTTGCAAATAGAGCAAGAAAAGAGAGCTTGGGAAGCCAAAGATAAGGATTGGGAGGCCAAATGTCAGGAGCTACAAACACAGAATGATAGATTAATTAAATAGGTGATATGCCAACTGCAAGTTTAAGGGGAAAAACATATTATATGGGATGCCATCATAGAAGAGGCAGACAAATTCAAGCCCTACCTAGACTATATTTTAGATAAGGAATTGGCGATACATTCATCTAGACATGCTCTGATAGTAGAGAGAGAAAAGTTGAATAAGAAACTAGTTGGCTGTGCCAAAAATGCTATTGATTTTCTGAATAGTTTGTCAGAGGATGATTTAAAGAAATCAAATGCTAAGGATAGAATCTCAATCATGACTTGGGCTAGGAAGGTTATAAACAAATATCACCACTTGGACACAGTCCAGGAAAAGGTTGATATTTTGGCCCACCAAGTGAAGCTGTTTATTGATATGTTTGACCCACTATTTAAGAAAGGGCTCCCTTTATTCTAGAAAGAAAAGGGTGCGATGTTAACTCAAAATGAATACCATGAAAAACTGATTGCATGCAGGCTAGACCACTCAAATTTTGTAGATATGAACTAATCAACATCTGGCAGGGTAATTGTAGATAAATTGGTTGATGAATTCGAGATATTGTTCACCTTTAAAGAAGCATGTGCGCATTTGCAAAGCTATTCTTACAAGGACCACATCAAGTTACGCATGTTAGCAAAATAAATGTCCACTCTGGATCTACCATCTCCAGATCAATGGAAGGAAGTCGAGAGGTTCAGAAGGAACAAAGACACACTGCACGCCCAAGCGTGATGAATAACATGTTGATATGAGTCAGCAGAAAACCGTTGGAAGGGCCCTGATCTGTCGTTTTCATGTCAAGCGAGCCTGAGTCCCAGCCATCGCATTACCATTTGTATCAAGCATGCTCTATATTCCACATTCCTTGTTTTATGTAGAAATCATGGTGAATGTGCCACCCCATAGCTGTCAGGATATACGATAATGATTTGGGATTGATTCCCTATTTTTGTAACCTAATTAGGCTCTGTTTCGAAGTTGGTCTCAAGAGCCTTAACACTATAAATTTAACCTCTTCAGAGGAGGTAAGAGGTGGGTTGATTCGAATTTCATTTTTTGAAGCCTCTGTGATCGGATTATAGCTCTGTAAAATTTCTTGGAAGCGATAATGAAAAATGTTTCTCTGAGTTTATGAGATTCATCACGGTGTTCCTATTCAGTTTGTGTTTCCTGTTTGCATCATTTACATATATGTAAATTATTGTTAATGCTTTCTAGTTGTATGTGATAAATTCGTTTTATTAAGCGCTCCTTTCATCAGCTATGGCACTTGTAATGTTCTGTAATTATTGCTGTGGAATTCATCCTTGTTAGATGCTACATTTCCGTCATTTTCATTATTTTTTGTTCTGATAAAGGTGTTTTCAAGGGATTCATCCATATATAGGCGCCCCTTGCTGCACTGGACTTTTTTCTCTTTTTCTCCTACCACCACTTGAAGATATTTGGTAGAATATTACACTTACTTTGCCTCAGAGTACAAAATGGAAAATCATTGTTCATTATTTACTGTAATATCCTTGAATGATTCAGACTGTGACTCCATTTCCCAATTGGTATTTGATATCTGTCTATCTTACAATCTTTAAATTTACAAATGAATATGTTCCCATCAGAAATCTATCCTTCTGAAAGCTTATTTAAAGCCATACATATATGTGAATGTTTCTGTGACAAAGAGAGATCCCTTTGTGACTGTACTGGCTAGAATATAGTCTAAATATTGGTCTGTAATGGTTACCCTTGTGACTTCTTGCCACAACCATAGGAAAATTACAGGGTGATAACATCTTGGCGCCATTGCTGGGGACACTAACTACTATTATCTCCTTAGGAAAAATGACATTGTTTCAGTTCTATGACCTGGTTGAGCAGTCGGTCCTAGACTCATGATGGATGTATATTCTTTGGTGACTCCACTCAAATCCTTTGGAAGGTGATTCCACTGGGAATACAGACCACCCAGAAGCTGCAAAGATTTTCAAAGTTCCTATGGCGATTCTACTTAGAAAATGAGCTCAATATAATAGACGTCAAAATACATGGCGAGAAATGAGGTACTCCACTGTGATTCCTTTCCAAGATATCTTATCCTTTTTAGTAAATATTTTCCTATCCTTTCCTGGGCTGTGTTAGCACTGGGATCGAACTTAAGGTTGCGGAAGGCTTGTTCCTAGGTAACAACAAAACCAATTTTGAAGAGAGAACTGGCCTTCTGCTCCTTCGAGAGGGATCTCTCACCAATTATTAACAATGCTAGATATGTACAAGTGAAAATGTAAATTGTTTGTAAAATTGGTTGAAACAAGACATAGAACCATTGGGCGATGGAGTCGAGAAATGTAACAGAAATGAACAGAACTTATGCAAGCAATTTCAACATAGAGGCAAGGTAGCCATTAAATCATAGTCAAATTATAATTGTCTGGTGGAAAAGAGGAACATGAACAGACCATCAACACATAGCATTAGAAAATGAATTTTGTATTAAATTTAGAAGAAAGCTTTAGTGGATATCTGAAACAACAGCCGGAGCATGGCATGTATGAATTCCAAATTGTTATACACTTATTTCAGACATGAAAGAAAACATAATGGACGAGATAAAATGGAAAAACATTCACATGAGAAAGAAAGCAACAGACTGTAATACAAACAACACATGAATCCCTGTGTAAAACACCAACCTTGGCTCTGCAACTTTATTAAAATACTCTTGAAATCATACACTGCAAAATTACATCGGTTCCAACCCTTTCTCCTTCTTCAGGAGATATATTTATACTATTTGGGACTTCCCAATCCGAGGTTCAGGAATCAAAACTTGTTACAACTGAAAAACAACTTCCAACAAACTCTAATGTGACACATCGGCCATGATTTACATAAAAAATTGAAAACTGAAATATGGATTGCAAGAGGAAATATGCGCGAGGGTCTTCCATGTTTTCATCCGGTGAGTGATAGTTGTACAAAGTTCTAGGAGAGGTGACCATTGGAAGGATGTGCCCAGGGAGGAAACTTCCTGCATACTGTCATTGCCACTTCTATGGTTATGTTTTGAATTTGCTTGACCAATATTTTTGAATATATCTCCATAGGTCAGGACTAGGAAAAATCACTACTACCATGTCTAATGCTTGCGCTTTGAGCTCCATAGTTTCTGGGTATGAGGTTTCTGGGACTCCGACATAGGTGGCTTTAAAATAAAAAAACAGTTCAAATTCACTGGCCAGCTTATAAAAAATGATCTTTCCTGATAATGATTGTTGCATATCTCCAAAATTGTTGTTGTCTAATCGGCAATGAACCAAATGTTCCAGATACTCTTTTTGAGAAAATAAAGGCCCCTTCTCTTCCCAGAAGAAAGGGATCCCTCTATCTACTAGTGGTTTGAATAGCCTAATAACCTCCTAGACTTTGTGCTCAATAATCCCTATTTTGGATCGTACCATTTCCAACATCCTGTGTTTAGCAATTACCTTTCTAGCCCTAGAGATGACAACAACCCTGTTCTGGATACTGTATCGATTAGCCATATCATTTGACAAGGTGCTTAGGAAAACAATGGCATTTTCCGCTGTTGCTACAGATCTTTTTGCACTTCCTCTAATATTCTCAGAACCTTTTTCTTGGCTTCTACCATAGTGTTCTCCTGGTCTGCAATGAAATCTATATAAGGTCGGAACTTGTCAGCTTCTACAATGATTTGATCCCAAATCAAATGTCTAGCACCTTGCAACGCCAACTTATCGACCGCCTGCTAGCTTAACTTGGCATTTTGTTGTGTCAGTTTTTGGCATTTCTCTTCCATTATTTCCTTTTCTTGTCTCTCTTCACCTTTTTCCTTTTCTAGTTACTCAATATGTTGCTTTAACTTGACAAGTTTTGTATCTTTCAGGCCTATCTGGGACATTGCTCTAGAAAGAGAACTGGTGTCTATTTCCCCAGCTACATCTACAGACTGAGTTGTAATTTCCACACCCCTTTCTTGAAGCTCCCTTTCTTTCATTGCTAACGTGGCCTTTAATTCAGTTTCACTCTTTTTCAAAACCTAGATGTCTATTCCCCACTGCCTTTCCTTTTCTTCGAGCTTCAGTAGCTTGGATTTGCAGTCGATGAGCTCAGTTTTTATTGTCTCTTTCTCTTTTTTGAAATCAGCCAACTCGTATGTTTGAGTGAGCTGGGTAGAAGGGATTTTCAATTTCTTTTTTAGTATTGGGATCTCTTTCTCCTTATCGTTAAGCAATTTCTGAGCCAAAACTTCCTGAGACGCTGGTCCCTTTATTAGTATTGCTTCATTTTGCAAATTGTTGATTTGGGCCTTGAGGGCCTTGTTCTCCACTATTACCTTTCTCAAAAGATTCAAAGTATTTGTTTTAATCCCTTCCATCTTGGATATCTCTATTGTGGCCTTCAGCAGTCTAGCATTCAAGATATCCCCGGTTTCTTTGTTGAGGTGTATTATGTCAGTAGTGGGAACCTTTGCGAGGTTCACATTAACCTCTGATACCTTGTTCCCCATCGTCAGAGCTAAGATAAGGGTGTCAGTGGCATGATCCCTTATAGTCTTTAATGCCATGTTTGGGTAAGGAAACTACACTACCTCGCTATATAGCTCCGCTGTCTCTTTAAAAGTTTTATCAGCCCTTTCCCGGTAAGAGTCTAACCAGTCTTCTTTAGATGCATGCATGTTTGGAGTCTACCCGTCAAATACATATTCTTGGATCTACAATTTGGCTGCCTCGGGTTCTTCTTGTTTCTATTTTTTCTCCATATTCTTCTTCTTCATCTGCCCCTTTGTATTGCTCTTTTTAACCTGCACTAACTGCTGCCCCTGTTCTATTTTCTGTTTTTTGGGCATGCTAGCCGTATCCACCTCTTTAGTCTCCATAGGCTATGGGCCTCCTCTTTTTATTGAACTCGCTGAATAGCTGACCAATGATGAGACATTCTTGGATATGGAAACTAATTTGGACAATTCCCTTTGGGGAGAGGCTACTCCTAGCAGGGGCGAGCCAGTGCTTCGTTCTATGCTGGTGTCCATCAAGGTAGGATTAGGGAAACCATCCCAATTTGCTACTTCCCCGAGTCTAGGTATTTTAGTGTGTTCAAAAAGCTTGCACTTGTGAGCCTTCCTCCTTTTGGAAATTATTTGATGGGGGTCGTAATTCACAGCTTGTTCCAGAGAAAAACCCATGCCCTTGAGTAAATTGGCAACCAGAGGTAAAGCAGCTCTGCTCCACACTGTGTATGGTCCCACTTCCCTGGGAAAAATCAAATTTGAGCTCTTTTTATAGTTCAAGAAGTGTTCTTCCTCAGTAGTGAGTCTCTATCTGATCAATTCTAGGGAGAAAACCCTGACAGTCAGAAAAGCTGGCAGAATGTAGGGTATTAATTTGTCACAGTAATCTAGGGACTAAACACAAGTCTCATCAAAGATTAATAACAATAAGGCATGAAAATGGTGTAATTGTGCTACAAAATGAGTAGCCGCTCTTAATATTCACACAAAGAATGAGTAATACAATACAAGATCATGCTACAAGCATGAATGACAAAGCAATTCAAATTCCCAAGGAGGTCATTCGAATTGAATGAGTGAGTCTAGCTTAACTGAATGTAAGACACAGTCAACACTCAAGTTAACCACTGATCAAAACCCTAATTGACTCAATTGATCCCTAACTAAAGTTAGAGTGCAATAAATCACTGAGTCTAACTGAAATTAGCTCAGACACATGTCACTGCAAGCCAACCAACAAGTGGTAGCGCATCAATGACTCCAATGAAACCCGATGAGGTTAAATGAAGTGTAACTGACCATCAGAAGTGGTTGGAGGTGCCTCTATTGACTCCAGTTCATTAAATAATCAATTTAATGAAGGAAGGTGCCTTCACTGCTCTGTTTAACTAATTGTAACCATCAGTTAGCAATATGGGGCATTAATGACACTCAGGTCACCCCCAGAGTGCTCCAGTTAGCCTCCTCGAATGTAGGAGAAGGATAAGTTAGCCTCCTTGACTGAAGGTAGGCGTGGGTGTGATCTAGCTGATGTCATCTATTGCTCCTCTAATGTCAATTAAGTCAATAAAACTTAGGATAGTGGTTTAACTAGGCCAAATTGACCAAAATAAGTGTGCATGGTGGTAAATGTCTCCAACACCCCCCCTTAAGCAATACTCAGGAGGAGTAGAAAACATAAAATGCATAAAAATGCTAGGGCCCTGGAAACTAAGGCCATAGGTCACCCTGTACAATACTGAAACTAAAACAATGCTAAAAAACAAACTAAGTGAGGAAAAGAGGGAAAACCCAGTGGGAAACCCCCCCCCTCAAGCTGAACACTGAAAGTAGTCTGATCACCTTGATGGACTCACCCCCAATAGTGAATGGAGGTAAGTGAACTTCTTTTCTAAAAATATCTTGGTGAAGATGTTTTCAATCTGCTCATTAGTCGGGCAGTATTGCAGAATGATGGTCCTGTCATGCACTAGCTCCCTGATATAGTGCATGTGGATCTCTACATGCTTGGTCCTTTGCCTGGTAACTGGATCTGTGGATATATTAATAGCACTTTGATTGTCACAAAAGAGTATAGTGGATAAAATACTACCAAGATCAAACTCTAAAAGAATTCCTTGCAACCAAACTGCTTGGATGCAAGCATTCACTGCTCCTCGATACTCGGCCTCTGCTGAAGATAATGCTATGGCAGCCTGCTTTTTGCTAAACCAGCAAATGGGGCCACCACCAAACATGAATACATATCCGAAAGTAGACTTCTGATCAATAGAATCACCTACCCAATCGGAATCTGTGTATCCAACCAGCTCTAGCTCGGAGTATGCATCATAGTGAATGTTGTAGGTCCTGGTTCCCTGAATATACTGGAGGATCCTCTTGTCTACCTTCCAATGAAGATCATGAGGCTGCTACATGTATCTTGATACATTATTCATGGAATAACAGATATCAGGCCGATAATGTGTCAAGTACAGCAAGCTACCAATCAGCTGTCGATAGATAGTGCAGTCCATCGAAGGTGTGCTTTTTCCTTCTTCAAGGCTGATCCCTGAAAGGAAAGGGAATGGTGTAGGCCTAAATTCAGACATGTTAAACTTGACTAACAGGTCTGATATGTATTTGGACTAAGTGACCATTATCCCATCAGAATTCTGCTCAATTTCGAGCCCCAAAAATTGTTTTAAGAGCCCCAAATCGCTCATTTCAAAAGCATTGTGGAGAGCAGTTTCGATGGCTGAAATAGAAGCAACTGTGCTACCTGTGATCAGTAAGTCATCAAAATATAAAACAATAATAACCAAATGATCATCATACTGCTGTATATACACATTTGGATATGATCTACACCTTTGGATGTTTTGCGAGAGAAGGAAGGCATCCATCTTGGAATACCACTCTCTTGGGGCCTGTTTTAACCCGTATAGTGACTTCTTTAGCTTGCAAACCAAAGATATATCAGAGATGTATCCCTCAGGATGCTTCATGTATATCTCCTCATGAATATCTCCATGCAAAA
The DNA here is from genome assembly GCA_001517045.1 of Pseudotsuga menziesii. NCBI lineage: Eukaryota > Viridiplantae > Streptophyta > Pinopsida > Pinales > Pinaceae > Pseudotsuga > Pseudotsuga menziesii. Next base: position 420,764 of record LPNX010897633.1, read on the forward strand.
ATGCTGACTTAACATCCATATGATGCACTTACCAGTGCTTAGATGCTGAAATTGCCAAAACTAGGCAGATGGAGTCCATTTTTGCAACCGGTGCAAAGGTCTCATGGTAGTCCACATATTGGATTTGAGAGAAAATTTTTGACACCAGAATTGCCTTATATTTGCAGGTGCTTCCACCAGCAGCAACCTTGGTCTGAAACACCCACTTGCATTGAACCAATTTCCTTCTCGGAGGAAGAGAAACTAGCTCCCAAGTAGTGTTTTTCTAAAGAGAATTCATCTCTTCATCCATGGCAACTTGCCATCTCGGATCCTTCCGAGCATGCTAGTAGGATTTTGGGTCTGAAATAATCATCAAATAACAAGTTTTGGACAGCAAATTATCAGGACAAGAGAGCGCAATACCTGCTCTTTGGAAATCAGACCGGGTTCTCCTTGGATCATCCGGATTTCCAATGTTATCTCCTGCGGAGGAGAGTGTCTGTCGGGCCCATGTGGGAAGATGATTTTGTACTTCAGGTTCTGATTCAGCATCTGATTTTTGCTGTACATTTATATCATAAATAAGAGGATCCAAATCAGGGTAATCACCCCCAATTTCATCATCCAAATATTCAGTAGAATAGGAAGGAAATTCAGCAGTTTTCTCCTTCACTAGTTCCACCACATGAAGAGGCTCATCGAAATTGACACTCCTTTCGATGATGATATATTTTGTTTTGATATCCAGTAGCTTGAAACCTTTTGATTCATTAGGATACCCAATAAACAGACATTCTATGCTTTGCGGTTGCAAATCCCTCCTTTTATCAAGTGGAATTTGGGCCCATGCAGTGGACCCAAACACCCACAGGTTTGACACATCCAGCTTTTGTCCGAAGTATGCTTTGAAAGGGGTATTCCCTTTCATGGATGAGTGTGGCACTCTATTATGAATGTATGCTACAGCATGCATGGCTTCAGCCCACAAATTTGCAGCCAACTTCTTTGATTCCAACATACAGGTGGTCATCTCCTTGAGAGACCGATTCTTCCTTTGCGCTACACTGTTCTGCTGGGGAGTGTAGGGAATTGAATGTTGGAACTGAATACCAATTTGGGAACATATGTGCAGGAAATAATTATTGACATACTCCCCACCATTATCAGATCCCAAGATCTTGATCTTAAGCCCAAAGGCATTCTCGATCAAGGCCTTCAGTTCAGTGAATTTTTCACATACTTCAGACTTCTTTTTGAGAAAGAAGACCCATGTGTACCTTGAAAAATTATCAATAAAAGTTAGAAGATACCTTGATCTATTCATGGATGTGACAGGAATTGGACCGCTGATTTCAGAATTTATCGGCCCAAATATGCATGTAGCTCGGTTTGCCTTCCCCCGATCGTACTTGTGCTCAGGGTGTTTTCTAACCACACAGCCCTTGCAAATTCCAGTGGTTTCCTTGATGACCGGGAGGCCTTCAACCATGGATTTTTTCTGTAATTCCTGCAAATATTTGAAATTTAGATGGCCAAAACTTTCATGCCATAACCTACTAACTTCATTTCCATGAGTTAGCAGTGCCGTGGGATTTGCATCCACCACAAAGTGGGATAACGCATAGGCTTTTGCATGATGGTTTGCAAGGTCGTTAGCAATGAGTTTCCCGGATGCAAGTTCCATTATCTCAACATCATTCAGGTTGAAAGATACTCTCTTAGGCACTCCTATATGTGTCATCTGATAGACACTAAGGAGATTTGATGCCAGAGACTGTACATACAAAACATTTTAAAAATAGCCATTCTCAAGATCAACCGTACCTTGTCCTTCTGAAATGATGGTGGAGTCATCTACCATGTGGATGGGGATGGATTTTTTGCTCTCCAAGGATGAAAATGAGTCTCTTTCAGCCATCATGTGGTTTGAAGCTTCATAATCAATCAAGAGTGCTTTGGACTTCGAAGTGCTTGCCATGAGGGCATGACCTTTTTCATGCTGTGGTTCCCGATCTTGTTGATCTCTCCTCTAAAATATTTCCAGAATATTGATGTGATTTATCTCAAGGAGAGAGGTAGATTCATCAAGCTTCTTCTTCATGCAGGCATGTTCAGGGTGGAAGCCCTTCCCGCAGTATGAACACTTGACTTTTTCCTTTCCATGATGCCCTTTCCCTTTGTTCTTCTTTGAGCCGGAAGACTCAGCATGCTGCTGGTTTTCAACTTTAGGTTTAGGAGCTTCAAATTTAGTTTTTGGGTTCTTCTGCTACTTTCCTTTACCCTTCAGATCTTTGGGCCTTGAGACATGGAGGGCTTGATCACGGGAGGATATGATGATCCCCATCTGGACAAGCTTATCATGTTCACTTGTTAGGGACTCAATGAAGGCATTTAGTGTGGGCATATTCCATCCAGGGGTTGTGAGCTTCCCCGCACAGAATGTAGAGACAAAAACTAAATAATCAACTCCAAGTTTGGAGAGTATTGCAAGGATGAGTTGATCATCCTCCTTCTCCACTTTGCATTGCTTCAACAGTAAGACAATGTGCTTGAACTTTGTGAAAAAGTCATTCAAGGTCTCAAAATTGGAATGCTGGAGAGACATCAACTCATTTTCGAGTTGGTAAACTCTCAAATCATCCTGCTTTCCATACAGGGTTTCCAATTTGTCCCAAATTTCCTTTGGAGTCTTCAATCCAGAAAGATGGAGAAGATCTTGGGAAATAGAGAGGCACAAGAATCCGAATGCTTCATCCTTCTTGTTTAAGAATCTAGATTTATCTATTGCAGAACCAGGCTCTTCTTTAGTGTCCATGATGACCCTATAGAGTCCTTTGGAACGTAGTTGGATCTCCATGTCTCCTTTCCATGAGTGGAAATTGAACGGAGTCAAAAGATCTACTGAAGAAGCCATCTGAATCTACTGGAGCGAATGCTTTCACCTATCAAAAACCTAAAAATCACAATAAAAAGGGAAATGTAAGGTCATACATCCTGCACATTTTAGGATTTCATCACACCCAGCATAGTCAATCAAGCAAGCTTGATCAACAAGTTCTTTACTTGGGGTATTAAGTGGTAAGCCTTGGCTTCTGGTGCAGTTCTGGATTTTGATCTATTGCTCAATTTTCATGCAAGATCTATCAAAAAACCTTGTTTTTGAGAGATATGAGATTCATCCCGCCATGAGATATGATACCATATTAATCTGTCATAGTAATCTAGGGACTAAACACAAGTCTCATCAAATATTAATAACAATAAGGCATGAAAATGGTGTAATTGTGCTACAAAATGAGTAGCCGCTCTGTATATTCACACAAAGAATGAGTAATACAATACAAGATCATGTTGCAAGCATGAATGACAAAGCAATTCAAATTCACAAGGAGGTCATTTGAGTTGAATGAGTGAGTCTAGCTTAACTGAATGTAAGCCACAGTCAACACTCAAGTTAACCACTAATCAAAACCCTAATTGACTCAACTGAGTCGTAACTGAAGTCGAAGTGCAATAAATGACTGATTCTAACTAAAATTAGCTTAGACACATGTCACTGCAAGCCAACCAACAAGTGGTAGCACTTCAATGACTCCAATGAACCCCAATGAGGTTAACTGAAGTGTAACTGACCATCAGAAGTGGTTGGAGGCACCCTTATTGACTCCAGTTCATTAAATAATCAATTTAATGAAGGAAGGTGCTTTCACTGCTCTGTTTAATTGATTGTAACCATCAGTTAGTAATATGGGGCATTAATGACACTCAGATCACCCCCGAAGTGCTCCTGTTAGCCTCCCCGAATGTAGGAGAAGGCTAAGTTAGCCTCCTTGACTGAAGGTAGGCATGGGTGTGATCTAGCTGATGTCATCTAGTGCTCCTCTGATGTCAATTAAGTCAATAAAACTTAGGATAGTGGTTTAACTAGGCCAAATTGACCAAAATGAGTGTGTATGGTGGTAAATGTCTCCAACATAGGGTTGATGCATAAAGCTATACAGTCTTATGATTGTTTTGAATTATGCTAGGAACCAGTCTACTATCCTCTTGCTATGGGATAACTATAGTATTCACCTCATCTCAGGAAACACCTTGGGTGGTCTTTCCTGAAAGAAAAGGTCATATATTTCGGCCATCAACTAGTTCATGAATTTCCAATAGTCTGTGGCCATATCACTAGTGATTTCTAATTCAGGTACTTGTAGGTCCTCTTCGTTATAAGATATAAACATCCTCAGCAAAAAGGACTGGAATCTGAATACTTTAGTGCCATGGAAATTCGCTAACTGAGAACAAATGTTCTCGGGCAGGAATTCATCAAACTTAGGACAACAAGACTGATAATATTGCCTGGGCAACCTAGGTTCGGCCAGACAAGTACTCAAGACGAACAATAGACTCAACAATGACTCTGTGACTTAAGTGTCGGTATCTAGAACTAAAAATTGACTGGCCAGGGATATACACCATTGAGTTTCTTCATTAAATTGGCTAAGGTCGATGGGGTATGACAGGTTGATGAATTCACCATTGGGTTTTGAACAGGCCTTGAAGAAGGCTTCTTTACTTTCATCGGTAAGCTCTCTGAAAAAATGTATAATATTTTCCTCTTGGTATTTTTGGGATATATAGACAAACTTGTCTGGGATGTGCAGGATTTTATGGATGACAGAAGCCTAGACTGAACAAAGGATTTTGGACTTTTACTTATTCATGATGACTCCTTCGGCGACAGAGAAATTGTCTGCACACCATTCGACAAACTCAAGATAATGGGGTGTTTGGTCAACAGATTAGAAATGGAAGAAATATTTAAAAACACCACAAGTATATCTACCTTGGTCCTTAAGGATTTCCAATTTACCCTTGGCGGCTTCAACGGCTTCCCCCATCAATATGGTATCGAAGATCTCAACATTCTCATCTACGAGAATTTCTTCGACCCTCTGACAAGCGACCTTTGGTTCTGCATTATCTTTCACCTCCACCACTTCTACTTCTCCTACCATATCCATTTTCAAATAGCACTGAGGAAGTATCGGGGGCCTACCTTGATTTTAACAGAGTCTCCTGGTTTGTCCTCGCTGGCGCTCTGTGTGCGGTCGGGTATTTGGCGGTTTCGAGGCTTTGGAAAAGACAAACCTTTCCAACTCCACGTAGGTCATTTTATAGCTTTCTATACAGCGTAACCTTTGAGACTTTCCTATGCAGTTTGCACTGTGGATATTTCCCCTCGTGATCTGAGCCCTTGGTATGCGAGGTCCTTTTACACTGCATTCTTCCTCATCTCATGTGTGTGCAGCTTAATCTGGGAATGCTTACTTCTACCGTTGATCTCCAACTCCCCTTCATCAAGGCCGTTCATATCCGAAAGCTTTAATCTTCTACCTACTTTTCTCTTCTTGATCTGGCGAGTGACTTTACCTTGCAGTATGCTTCTTGTTCGTTGATCAAGATCGACTTTTCTTCACGACTGGTGATCCGAGCGGGCCCTACCACTTTTCATGATGCGAGATCTGACCCCATCCGCACTATTTCAAATCACGAAATAAACCATGACCGTAGATATATCTTTGCTCTTGCAATGACCATTGATCTGAGCGGCTGGTACCACTTTTCACAAATTGAAATTGCAACTACATCCTTGCTAGTCCAGGATGCGAAATAATTTATGTTCGTGGATCTTCTTGTATCCCAATCTCGGCCGTCAGATGTCTCCACTCTTTAACCTATTTCACGATTTGGAAAAGTGGTCTTGTCCGAGCATGCCGAGCATGTTCGCTGTGCGAAATGCTTTAACGCCGTTGATCTATCTTCAGATCAATCTCAGCCTTCTATTATGACTCCCATTTAATGCCTTTAGCACATCCGGCACCCCTTTCTTTTCTTTGCATATATGATTCATGAAATGCCTTTCCACCTTCAGTCCTCATTAATTCAAGTTAAGGCCGGCAATGTACGCTGTCCTTTACCTCATATCTGCTGCGGCCTATTTGAGTGGCTGAACACCATCTCGTAGATGCCATCAACATCCCTGCAAACTCTGAGGGTGTTGTCTCAACACTTCTTGATAGGATCAAGTTCCTACATATCTCCTATAATCAAAATTCAGATATGGTGTTAACAGGTTGGTCAAAACAGATTTCCAGTGTCTATTACACTCAGAACAAGGCCATGAGTTCACCCTTGTATATCCTTCCTTAAGAACTGAAAATAGCCCTTCATCTTGTACATATGACTTTGACCAAGAGCTTTCAGTTGAGCCACATAAGAAAAATGGTCATCCCTGTAAAATTCATGATGCTACAGATGACACTACATCCTTTTCTAAGCATCTAGGTAAGGATATCCAACCCTCTTCTGATCAAGAATGTTGTCTAGTCCCTCTAAATTAGCCTCACTAAACGCCTTTGCCACGGCACAGTTTGTTTCCATAGCCTTATTTCCCACCACTTTAGAGCTTGAGCAACCTTCATCAGTTAGTTTTATAGTCCTTCATAGCTTTGCAATTCCTCACAGCAAATTGATTATGTCTGTCATGCCACCTTCAATCCCTCTTGAAAACCCTATTAAAATCCCAGGGAAATTTAAAAGGTTTTCCTCTATACTTCTCCCTACTGTTATTCATGAACTTCCCCAAGGGTACGGACAAAAACTCAAACAATTTACTAGGGGGAGGGGGTATTCAACTAAATAACACTTGGGGTGGTTTGCAGACTAGACTAACCTGGAAGAAGTAGACCATGAGGACGTTAAAGTCAGATTGTTCGCCCAAAGTCTTGCTAGAGAGGAAAGAAAATCGTTCACCATTATTCTAGACAACTCCATTATGAGCTATCAAGATTTTGAGGATTCTTTCAAGAACAAATGGGAAGAAAAGGAAGACCCCACGAAGTGTTTATCCAAATTCCATTTCGTGAAGAGGAGGGAGAGTGAATCTATCCAGGAGTTTTCTGACAGGTTTATGAAAGTGTACCATGCCATCCCTTCCCAGTTCAAGCCTCCCTTTGGTTCTTCCCAACTACAATATGCTGAGGAATTTGATAGTGAATTTACCCTATGGATAAGTGAAATAAATTCAGCCTCCCTGGCCGATATGATGAATGATTCCATAGAGGTAGACATAAAACTGACTGCTGCCAGAGAGAAAAGGAAAGAGGAGGGAGAAATAGGGAAGGATAAAGAACTCACTCAACCTTTTCCCTCTATTTCACAAGTGGCCAAGATGGGCATGATGATGGAAGCCATGGAAAGGGTGATGGAGAGACTCACTATGGAACACATTCTACCTCCCATGAAATATCAAGGGCAACAAGATAGGAATCACGAATTTATAGGACCCCTCCCTTCTCCAAGGAATCAAATAATCCCTGAAACTCCATTACAGTTTGAATTAAAAGAGAAATCAGAGCCGAAGTTAATGGTGGAAGAAGGACCCTTGTGTGTTGATCAAACTCAAGTTACACCTGAAGATTTACATGAGCATACAAATCCTTATCTACTGGTGGAAGGTAAGGAGGATAAACAACTGAAGTATTCTTTGCATTCCAATCCTTATTTTCATGAAGACTACAATCAACATGATGAGAGTAGTTGTTTGCCATTTTGTTATGCCTCATTTGAGTTTCTGAGACAAAAATTAAGGGCCTCTAAGCAAGCACATAAACTGGAGGTTAGGAATAATGTCATGGCATTTGTAGGAGTGGATAATGAAAAGGGTGAACAGGTAGAATATGTTTTGCATTCCAATCCTACCTTTCATGAGTAGGAAGATGATCAACCTAGTGTTGTACAGGAGGAGTATTACAATTTTTTGATGAGAAATTCACTCAACCTATTGCAAATCCAATTTTTAGGGGTTCTGAAGAAGATTTCAGTCCACCTATATATGATGAATATGATGATGGAAACTTGGAATATGAGGGTCGTAAATGGGATGTCTCTTCTTGTTCTTCCAATTCAGAATTTCTATGTCAAGAAGAGCTTATTTCACTTGCTTTTATTAAAGATATTCCCTATGAAATGCATTAAAGGAATCAATTTTTAAATTTTGACATTTTGAATGAAGTAGTTGATGTGTCATTTACAAGTTTTCATGAGCATTCCTTGCATGGTTATTTTGAAGAGCAGTTTGACAGGGTGTTGGTGGATTTACAGTTTGAGCAGCAGTATTGGGGCAAGAAGACGACATAAATATTTGAAAAATGCCATAGATTTTATGATCCAATGGCTGAATATATGGAGAAGCCTTGTCATGGAAGGTGCATAATAGATTTTTCTAAAGGTGGTCATGACCCAGTGGCTAGATATGTGGAGAAGCTTTGTAGTGATAATGGTGGGTTGGTTCAAATTTCATTTCTTGAAGCCTCTGTTCTTAGATTGTAGCTTTGTAAAATTTCTTGGAAGTGATAATGAAAAATGTTTCTATGAGTTTATGAGATTAATCACGGTGTTAATATTCAGTTTGTGTTTCCTGTTTATATCATTTTCATATGTGTCAATTCCTGCTAATGCTTTCTAGTTGTATGTGAGGATTTAGTTTCATTAATAGCTCCTTTCATTAGATATTGCATTCGTTATGTGTCTAAAATGATTGTTGTGGAATTCATCCTTGTTAGATGCTCCATTTTTGTCATTTCCCTTATTGGTCATTCTACTAAAGGTGTTTTCAAGGGATTCATCCGTATATAGGTGCCCCTTGCTGCACTAGAATTTTCCTCTTTTCTCCTATCACCACTTGAATATATTTGGATGAATATTGGACTTAATTTTCCTCAGAGTACAAAAGGGAAAACCATTGTTCATTATTTGATGTAATGTCCTTGAACGATTCAGACTATGACTCCATTTCCCAATGGTATTTGATATCTGTCTATCTTACAATCATTAAATTTACAAACAAATTTGTCCCCATTATAAATCTAGCCTTCTGATAGTTTGTTTAAAGCCAAATGTATATGTGAATGTTTCTGTGAGAAAGAGAGAGCCCTCTCTGAATGTATTGGCTAGAATACAGTCTAAAGATTGGTTTGAAATGGTTACCCCTGTGACTTCCTACCACAACCATGGGAAAATTATAGGATGCTAACACATCCCATTTTCCCTCATTCAATAGTTATGCATTTACTCTCCCACCTTCAATGAATCATGCCACCAAATTCCTCACCACAAGTTACAATTTCGATTCATAATCAACCACTCATACCCCCATGATCATGTCACAATTTGCAAAATAATATCCATACTATCACCCCTACGAAGACACCAATGGATCCCCTCCCTCCAAAGAAACCAATTCTATCCAATTATTCCTGCAGGAACAACCTAGTTGGAATTGATTCATGGTTTACCCGTATTTGCGTTTGTTGAAAAAACCTCACAGAATTTTGGAAAAGGTTCCCCAATATACTCAAAACCGTGGGAAATTTTTCCATCATCAAATTTATTCCTTGCTTCACCAAAAACCATGGAAATCCCATCCATCATCAAATTGGTCCCTTGATATGCCCAAAACTATGGGGACCCAACCAATTATTATTTATGTACAAACGATCCCCCAACCCACTCAAAATTGTGTGGACCACTCAATTCTTTTGGAATAAACCCCCTAGTCTTCTTTGATCAAAGTCATTGAGTCTCCCCATCCCCAACAATGTGAGGTTTGTCGGTCACCATTCCCTCAGTATTGTGTCTCCAAGAAAACCCTTCATTTTCGATGTGTTTCCCTTTGTTACACTTTGTCCATGTCCTGTAAAGAATGTTGACGTCAATTTATCCCCAAGTTTACATGGATCAAAGGAAATTATGAGCCTCATTCTTATCATCCATTCTTGCGTCAGGTCAGTTAATATTGTAGTTACTTACAATATGATCTTATTTTTTTGAATAAGACCCTCATCTTATGATGTACTTCTTCTCTCGTAAACATCAAGTCCTTATATTCTTAGAGTTTCAGTGGTTACAATGGTACATTGGGATCCCTTTCAATCACTACAAGGGATCACCTTGAACTAAGTAGGGAGAGTACTCAGTTCTCCTTAACTTAGTGGTATCCCCTAAGCTCGACATAACCACATCTATCACATTAGGGGGAGTCATATACTTCAAAGGTAGTAGTGTTCACATTTTCAAATCATGGTAGTAGCATATATGGTAAGATGCAGTACCCCATTTAGCACTTCACTAGTATTTTGGTCCCCCATCCCTATGGGCTTCGTATGGTTTATAGTATTCCCGCTTCTTCAACACTAGAAACATCTTCAGGATCATGTACTCTCACATGGATTGAAGCTGCCTTCATCCAAGTCCCAAAATTTTTGTGAGTTGACACCTTTTTCCCCTCATTTTGTAGCCACATTGGCATATCTTCATGAGTATGGGTATACCCTCCTCATTTGTATAAAAAATCACCCTTAGTTACCAATCCACCAGTAACCTTCCTCCTAAGGAAGGGCATATTCATACACTTATGTTTCAAAACTCTTCTAAGAACTACAAAGAAAACACAAAAGAAACTATGATGCATTATTGGCTCTACAATACCCTTCGAACCCATCAAGGGGCATATATTAATGCATAAATCTCACACACATGTGACATTTTTTCAATATACATCGTAAACCGTCATCAACATATAACATGCGACCCACTGAAGACATCCTCATCAAATATAAGAAGCAACATGAGTCCAAAAATTCCCAAAAGCAGTCAAAAGGCACAACCATGTGACCACATGTCTGTTAATATGCACTACTATGCGTACTATCAATATGTCTTAGGATTATAATCCTCCCTTGTCCAAACTGGTCTATTAGATTATATTTTCCTAACTTAGGAGTCATTTAGTTATTATTAGGTCCACTAGTACCATTGGGTCCAGTTGGGAAAATGGGGCCACATGTACCAATCACTTGAGTGTGGGGAACATAGATAGAGGTCATCTGCAACTGAATTCACATTCATGCATTATTTTATGTGCCTCCTAGACCATTCCCTATAATTTATGAGCCACTGTGAGTGTCGACACCAACCTCCCTCAGTTGTTGGCAGTTGGTGACTAGTCAAGCTTAGTTATGCTTTAGTTACATTCAGTTAGATATCCTCCAGTTTGGTTAGCATCGGTTATGCATGGATGCATGTGGGAATGCACCTATTCTCACCTACTTCTCACCTACCACTGTAGTTAGACTGGTTTGATTGATTGTAACTGATTGAGAGACTGAATTAGACATCTAGAGTTATCCTAGTGAACTCCGATAGTGATTTAGACACTTCTAGTTAGCCGTGCAGTCAAATTGAGTTGGTGGATTCGAATCCTATCCACATGACTCGAATTCCCTTATTTGTAACATTGTTGTATACTGCTGGGATTAATGAAGTTTATACTGTAATTATACTGAGCAATACTTTTCTGTTTCCTGTGAGATTTGTTTTGTTCAGTGGGTATTAGTCATTCCTTTTAATCTGCATAATAATTAAATCTAATGGAACTCATTACTTGAATATCAATGGAAATCAGTTCTAATATGGTATCAGAGCCTCCTCAGGAAAGATTCAAGTCTGTCTACTCTCCATTGTACACCAAAAGTAGTTGGGTCTCCACATAAGTTCGGCAATCTATGCATTTCTAACTCTGGATTCGTCCAGAGAAGTATTTGCGGGCATGACGGACCCTAAGAAAGTGTACATGTTGAGAGGGAAGGATTGATTCTGACATAGTGTGAATTGATTTTTTTTTTGCAGTGATTTCTTATAGGTGCTACATAGGCCAATCGAAGATATTGTCTGATCAGAAGGAAAATTAACGGATTCTCAATATTTCACACCTCGGATCCTAACACCCTTCAACTATGTTGATTAAAGGGCATATATGGAGGTCTCTTTGCACAAGATGGGCATGTTCATGATGACAATGTGAAGAGAGATTGAACCCCATCACTTGGATGAGAAAAACAAGTTTTTGAACCGCTTGGATGAAGCTTTTTTCTTTCTATGTGCTCACATCTCCAGATACCTCCTCTTCCATCTTGAAGGATTGAGGACTCCCAAAGAAGCTTGGTAGAAGCTTAAATTCTTGTTTGGAAAGCAAGATGATATTCGGGGACACATATTGGAGAAAGAGCTAATAGCCTTACAGCCCAACAATTTCGAGACCATACAACAATTCTTTACCAAATTCAAGTCTCTTGTACTACAATGTAAGCAGTGTGGAATAGAGCGAAAGGATGAGCATCTTGTGCTCTCCGTACTCAACAAACTAGGTTCTAAGTATTATGTATTTGTCTCTACATTCCATTTTAGAAGATCTTCCATCCCCAATTGGAAGGTTCCCTCACTTGATAGATTTTCCAAGTCCTTAATACATGAGCAAGAAAAGTTGGAACAAATGGGAGTTCTTTGAAATTCCAAGAACCAAGCTCTTTTGGTGACATACTCTACTAATGCACAATCTAAAGGGAGGCACAATGGGAAGGGCCCTAAAGCTTCTGATTTGAAACCAAAAGAGAATCATAGATCTTCCAAAGGAGCTTCGGGATCCAAGAGAAATAAGAAATTCGAAAAGACAAGATGTCTCTATTGTATGACGGGTTTTCATCCTAAAAACCATTGTATGAGGAAGAAGATTGACCAGCTGTTTGCCCTCCTTGAACACAACAACATTGCTCTTCCAAATGGAGCGAAGAAGTCTGAAGCTAGACCACAGACAGAAGATCATGAGAGGTGCCATGCCTTGAAGGTTGGCCTTTCTCAGTTGACAACTTATTTGATTGATTCTGGAGCATCCAACCACATGGTTTCCTCCAAGGAATCCTTCTCCACCCACACACTATCAGGAGGACCGAGAATTCACATGGGAGATGAATCCCAAGTTCCAGTAGTCAAGAGAGGTTCAGTTAAAATCCATCATGGTGAGTTCAAGAATGTTCTCTATGTGCCCTCTCTTGCAACAAACTTGTTGTCTGTTTATCAGATGACCCATACAAGCTCTCCTAAGAGAGTTACATTCGAATCTAACTCTATTGAAATCACAGAAAAATCTACTGGAAGGCTCACAGCTAAAGGTATTTCTAATCATGCCACTAAGGCTTATGAGTTCTCAAATTTTTTGCATGTCCCACCTCAGCTCTATTGACTCATGCTAACAACTCAAGCAAGATATGGCATGAGATATTTGGGCATCTAAATTTCAAATATCTCCAACAACTCCACAATGATAAAATGGTTGAAGGTCTGCCTCTCATCCAAAATTCTGATGGAGTATGTCCTGGTTTCTTGGTAGGTAAGCATCCATAGAGGAGGTATGAAGTTGGGAAGGCAAATAGGGCTACCTCTATACTTGATTTGATACATAGTGATGTGGTAGGACCCATGCCCACAACATTAATTAATGGTTGCAGGCCTTTCCTTACTTTTATTGATGATTGTTCTCGGTTCTTCTTGATATACTTCATGAAACAAAAATCAGAAGTTTTTGAAATATTTAAAGTTTTTAAATCTATGGTTGAGAATAGTTTCAAGAAAAAGATCAAGTCCATAATATCTGATAAAGGAGGAGAGTACATTAATATATATTTCCATCATTATTGTGAATCAGAGGGGATTCGAATGGAACACTAAGTTTCATGCACATCACAACAGAATGGTGTGGCTGAGAGGAAAAATAGATGACTGAAGGAGATGGAAACATGTCTTCTCCATGCCAAGAATCTTCCTCCTTCTCTTTGGGAAGAAGCTATAAATTGTGCTTCATACATACATAATAGAGTGCCTCATAAATCAGTGGTTTGGGCCACTCCATTCGAAGCACTACATGGGAATAATCCCAATGTCTCTCACTTGAGAGTTTTTGGTTCCAAAGCTTGGGCCAAAATACCCATTGATAAGAGGAAGTCCTTTCAAGCCCAAAGTAGCGAATGCATTCTACTGGGTTATGAAGAGGATGCAAAAGCATACAAGTTGATGGAGGTTGCAACTAGGAAATGCTTCATTGAGTGAAGTGTTCAGTTTGAAGAAGATCAGTTGCTTGATACACCACCATCCGAAGCACAAGAAGGTATAACCACGCTTCCACTACCTTTTGATGATGATGATTTGTTACATGTTTTAGATTCAGATGAAGAGGAACCAGATCACTATGATCTTGGTATTGAGGCTGAACCTCATGAGATTCTAGATTCATATCCAACATGCATTCCAAACCAAAGGCCTAATCCTAGATGGGCCCAAAATCTCATTTCTATAGTTGGGGATGGTGCTGGGAATATAGAATATAGAAGGAGAACAAGGTCCCAGTATCAGAATGATCATGTTGCTCTCTCTCTCTCTCATAGATATGCTCGCTACAGAGTGGTGCAACAAAATTCCAGGAAAGTACTACATGATGATAGCGAATGATCAACTATTTGGCACGCAGAAGAATAAAATTGATCATTCTCTACCTCTTCCATAAAAAATAAACACATACAACATACATCGGTTCAGAAGGACATTGAGAGGTTCACATGCACAACTCCATGATGCTACTGCACAAAAGAATCATACTGCTACAAATTGCAGCAGAGCTTCTGCAAGTTATTTTCTAAGGAGGAAGTTTCTTTTCTTCTAAAAATAACTTGTATTTCCAATTCCTGCTTATATTGAAGGGAGGTTTTTCCCATGAGGTTTTCCGCTATTTCCTCGGTTTATTAAGTATCATTTTTTATTCTTTTAGATTGTATTTGGGTGAATTTTGGCCTTGTTTCTAGGGCCCACAATTGTCCAAGTTAGGATTTATGGAGGGGGTGTTAGGATTATAATCCTCCCTTGTCCAAACTACTCTATTAGATTATATTTTCCTAACTTAGGAGTCATTTAGTTATTATTGGGTCCACTAGTACCATTGGGTCCACTTAGGAAAATGGGGCCACATGTACCGGTCACTAGAGTGTGGGTAACACAGATAGAGGTCATCTGTAGCTGAATTCACCTTCATGCATCGGTTTATGCTCCTCCTAGACCATTCCCTACAATTTAGGAGCTACTAGGAGTGCCAACACCAACCTCCTTCAGTTTTTTGTAGTTGGTGACTAGTCAAGCTTAGTTATGCTTCAGTTACATTCAGATAGATATCCTCCAGTTTAGTTAGCACTAGTTATGCATGGTTGCATGTGGGAAGGAACCTATTCTCACCTACTTCTCACCTACCACTACAGTTAGACTGGTTTTATTGATTGTAATTAATTGAAATACTGAATTAGACATCTGGAGTTAGCCTAGTGAACTCCGATAGTGATTTAGAAACTTCTAGTTATCCATGCAATCAGATTAAGTTGGCAGATGCGAATCATATCCACATGATTCAAATTCCCTTATTTGTAACATTGTTGTATATTGATGGGATTAATTAAGTTTATACTGTAATTATACTGAGCAATACTTGTTTGTTTCCTGTGAGATTTGTTTTGTTCGGTGGCTATTATTCATTCATTTTACATTGCATAATAATTAAATCTAATGGCACTCATTGGATGAATATCAATGGTAAATTAATTATAATATGGTATTAGAGTCCCTTCAGACAAGCTTCAAGTCTGTCTACTCTCCATTGTACACCAGAACTAGCTAGTATTCCACATAAGTTCCACAATCTGTGCATTGCTAACTCTGGATTCGTTTAGACAAGTCTTCACGAGCGTTGTAGACCCTAAGAAAGTGTACATGTCGAGAGGGAAGGCTTGATTCTGACATAGTGTGAATTGGTTTTGTTTTTATAGTAATTTCTTACAGGTGCTACGTAGGATGATCTAAGATGTTGTCTGATCAGAAGGAGAATTGATGGATTCTCAATCTTTCACATCCTAGATCCTAATATTAGAATTTGAATGCCATTAATATCTTCAAGCAGAGAGTTTTGATAATGTTGTAGCAATTGAATGGAGAATGAACAGACAAACTAATCAAAACAAACCACATAGGAAATAGACAAGTATTGCTCAAGAATTTACAGTATAATCATCATAATAATATCCGGTGTTACAATGTAGTTTACGTAGGTAGAATTCGAATGCATGAGTAATGAATTCGAATCCTCCCAGTGGATAATATTGTATCTAACTGAATCTCTAACTCAAGGTCTCCCAATCAATATTGGAGTCCAAATAGACAACTCCCCGATGACCAATAACTCCAACAAGTAGTAACAACTAGTTAACTCAGTGCAACTGAGTGTGGTAGGTAGGAAAAGCGCTCCTCCCCATGCAACCATGTATTATCCATGCATTAGTAGCACTAGCCTAACTGACTGTGAAGTAACTGATTGTAACTAAGGGCTAAATAAGACTAACTAGTGCTAACACCAACTGACTGAAGTAGGTTGGTGCCGGGACTCCTAGTGGTTCCTAAAATGTAGGGATTGGTCTAGGAGGCACCATAACTGATGCATGCACATGCAGTAAGTGGAATTTAACCTTTAGTAGTGTTCCCCACCCTTCAATGACTAGTACATGTGGCCCCATTGGGCCATGTGGACCCAATTGCACTAGTGGACCCATTTAATTAATTTAAGGTTCGTAGGTTAGGCAATAACTAATATAATAGAGATTTAACAAAGGGAGGATTAATAATCCTAACACACCCCCTGAATCCTAACTTGGAAACCTGTTGGCCCTGGTAATAAGACCATAGGTCACCCAAATACAATCTAGAAGATAAATAAAAAAATGATGCTTATTACAACTATGGAAACATGGGAAAACCTCATGGGAAACCCCCCCCTAAAAAATAAGTAGGAAAACAACAATCTGCAGCTATCTTTAGAAGAAGAAGCTTCCTCCTTAGAAAAATAACTTGAGCAAAACACTGCTGCAAAAAAATGAAGCTCTATGCAGTAGCATGGTCCATCAGTGGAACTCTCAATGTACTTCTGGACTGATGACTCTGTTTGATTCTACTGGATGGTGAAGGTAGGGAATGATCAAATCTATGCTTCTATGGGCCATGTAGCTGGTTATTCTCCATCGTCAAGTAGCTCCAACCTGGAACTTTGCTACACCATTCTGTAGAGAGCGAATCTGTGACAGATAGTGCAACATGCTCTTTCTGATACTAGGACCTAGTTCTTGTTTTGTCTTCTGGAACTCCAACACCACTTCCAGTTGCATCAAGAAGCTTTTGAGCCCATCTGGGTTTAGGCTTCTGATTAGGAATGGGTACTAGATATGGATCTAGAATCTCTTGAGATTCAGTCTCAATCACAGGATCATGTTGTATGTGATATTCTTCATTTGAATATGAAACCTATAGCACAGCATCATCATAAAAAATAGGAGGAGAAATAGTTATACCTTCTTGTGCTACTGGAGGAGTATCATGCAGCTGATCTTCTTCTAACTGGACACTTCTTTCAATGAAGCATCTTTTGGTAGCGACCTCCATCAGTTTGTAATATTTTTCATCATCTGCATATCCCAGTAGAATGCATTCACTACTTTGGGCTTGGAAGGCCTTTCTCTTATCAAGTGGTATCCTGGCCCAAGCTTTGGAAGCAAAAAATATTAGATGAGAGACATTGGGCTTATACCCATGCAGTGCTTTGAATTGAGTCACACCAACCACTGACTTGTGGGGAACCCTATTCTGCAAATACGAAGCATAGTATACTGCTTCAGCCCAAAGAGAAGGAGGTAGATGCTTGCCATGGAGAAGGCATGTTTCCATATCTTTCATTGATCTGTTCTTCCTCTCAGCCACACCATTTTGCTGTGGTGTGTATGGAATGGAGTGTTCCATTCGAATCCCCTCTGATTCATAGAATTATGGAAATATCTTTTGACATATTCTCCTCCTCCATTGGATATTATTGACTTTATCTTCTTATTGAAGCTATTCTCAACCATAGATTTAAAACTTTTAAAAGTCTCAAAAACTTCTGATTTTAGCTTCATGAAGTCTATCCAACAATACCTAGTATAATCATCAATAAAGGTAAGAAAATACCTGCAACCATTAATGGAGTTTGTGGGCATAGGTCCAACTACATCATTGTGTATCAAGTCAAGTGTAGAGACAGCTCTATGAGCCTTCCCAACATCATACTTCTTTTTTGGATGCTTACCTATCAAGCACCCAACACATACTCCATCAAAAGTTTGGATGGGGGGAAAACCTTCAACCATGTTATCATTGTGGATTTGCTTCAGATATTTGAAATTGAGATGACCAAATCTTGCTGGTGTTGTTAGCATGAGACAATAAAGCTGTAGGAGGAGAAACATGCAAGAGATGTGAATTTCCATAAGCTTTGGTAGAGTGATTTGCAATACCTTTCACTACAATATTTCTAGTGGATTTTTTTGTAATCTCAACTGAGTCTGAATCGAATGTGACCCTCTTGGGAGATCATGTATGAGTCATCTGGTAAACAGATAATAGGTTAGAATCAAGGGAGGGCACATATAAGACATTCTTGAACTCATCATGCTTCGATCTGAATGAGCCCCTTCCTTCTGCTGGAATATGGGAATAATATCCCATATGAATATTAGCCCCCTTTGATAGTGAAGGAGTAGAGAAGGATTGTTTGGAGGTAACCATGTGGTTCCAGGCTCCATAATCTATAATGTATGTTGAGGATGGAGAGAGAGTTTCTTTCAAAGCATGACACCTTTCAACATATTCGGTCGGTGCTTCTTCATCAGGCTTCTTTGCTCTTGGAGGAGCAATGTTGTGCTACTTAAGAAGAGCAGACATCTCATCAAGTTGCTTCCTCATACAATGTTCTTCAATATGGTATCCATTTTCATAATACAGACATAACTTCTTTTCAAATTTCTCCTTCTTAGATCCAGAGGCCCCTTCGGAATATTGCTGATTTGGTTTAGGCTTCAAATCAGCTGCCTTTGGCTCCTTCTTCTTTAATTTCCCCTTTTCTTGCACTTTGGAGGAGTTAGTAACCAAGCGAGCTTGATCCTTGGAAGTTTGGATGACTCCCATTCAAATCAATTTGTCTTGTTCCTTGATTAAGGACTCAGAGAATGAATCTAAAGAAGGAAGTTTCCAATCCAGAAATCTTTCCCGATTAGAATGAAACATAGAGACATAGACAGAGTACTTAAGACCTAGTTTGCTGAGTATGGAAAGGAAATTTTGCTCATCCTTCCGCTCTATCCCACACTGTCTGCATTGTAGCACTAGAGACTTGAATTTGGAGAAGAATTGCTCAATAGTCTCAAAACTGATGGGATGTCAATATACCAACTCATTCTCCAGAATGTGTCCCTGAAGCTCATATTGTTTTTTAAACAATCTATCAAGCTTCTCCTAGGTTTCTCTAGGAGTCCTCAATCCTTCTAGATGAAAGAGGAGATCTCTAGAAATATAAGTACACAAGTACTCGAATGCTTCATCACAACGGTTTAGGAACTTGTTTCTCTCTACTGGCTGATGAGGCTCAACCTCCCATCCATGTATGATCCTGTGGTAGCCATTCTTGTGTAAGGCCAGCTACATATCAATCCTCCAATCAAGGTAATTGGAAGTTGTGAGGATTCGTGGCTCAGGAGTTTGAGGACTCATAATTTCTATAGTAGGGAGACTACAAATACTTCTTTCAAGCTACGTAGCACTTGTCAATTTCACTGCAAATAACACTAAAACATATGAACTGTTAGAATCATGCTTTTCGTCCATACATGAACATGTTTTTAGGGTCTGTCACACCCTTTCCACTGCTCTGAATGAATCCAAAGCTGGCAAATTTTCATAGGGGACTTCTGTGGAAACCCAGCTGCTTCTGATGTTTGATGAGGAGAAACAAGCATGAAACGTACATGAGAAGGCTCTAATACCATATTAGAATTTGAATTCCATTAATATATTCAAGCAGAGAGTTCTGATAATGTTGCAGAAATTGAATGGAGAATGAACATACAAACTAAGAAAAACAAACCACATAGGAAACAGACAAGTATTGCTCAGGAATTTACAGTATATTCATCATAATAATATCCGGTGTTACAATGCAGTTTACATAGGTAGAATTCGAATGCATGAGTAATGAATTCGAATCCTCCAAGTGGATAAGTCTGTATCTAATTGAATCTCTAACTCAAGGTCTCACAATCAATATCATAGTCCAAATAGACAACTCCCCGATGACCAATAACTCCAACAAGCAGTAACAACTAGTTAACTCAGTGCAACTAAGTGTGGTAGGTAGGAAATGTGATCCTCCCCATGCAACCATGCATTATCCATGCATTAGTAGCGCTATCCTAACTGACTATGAAGTAACTAATTGTAACTTAGGGATAACTAAGAGTAACTAGTGCTAACACCAATTGACTGAAGTAGGTTGGTGTCAGAACTCCCAGTGGGTCCTAAAATGTAGGGATTGGTCTAGGAGGTGCCCTAACTGATGCATGCACATGTAATAAGTGGAAATTAACCTCTAGTAGTGTCCCCCACCCTTCAATGACTGGTACATGTGGACCCATTGGGCCATGTGGACCCAATTGCACTAGTGGACCCATTTAATTAATTTAAGGTTGCTAAGTTAGGAAATAAGTAATCTAATAGACATTTGACCAAGGGAGGATTAATAATACTAACACCTAACACCCTTCAACTATGTTTATTGGAGGGAATATATTCAGGTCTCTTTGCACAATATGGGCCTGCTCAAGATGACAATGGGAAGAGAGACTGAACCCCATCACCCGACTGAGAAAAACAAGTTTCTGAACCGCTTAGAGGAAGATTTTGGATTTCTATGTGCTCACATCTCTAGAGACCTTATCTTCCATATTGAAGGATTGACGACTCACAAAGAATCTTGGGAGAAGCTTTAATTCTTGTTTGCTAAGCAATATGAGCTTCAGGGACACATCTTAGAGAATGAGCTGATAGCCTTACAACCCAGCAGTTTCGAGACCATACAACAATTATTTACCAAATTTAAGTCTATTGCACTACCATGTAAGCAATGTGGAATAGAGAGAAAGGGTGAGCATCTTGTGCTCTCCATACTCAACAAACTAGGTTATGATTATTCTCTATTTGTATTTACCTTCCATTCCGGAAGAGCTTCCATCCCCAATTGGAAGATTCCCTCACTTGATAGCTTTGATGAATCCTTAATACATGAGAAAGAAAATTTGGTACAAATGGGATCTCTCCAAACTTCCAATAACCAAGCTCTTTTGGTGACAAAATCTACTAATGTGCAAGCTAAAGGGAGGCACAAGGGGAAGTATTCTAAAGCTTCTGATTCGAAACCAAAGAGAAGAAGAGATATTCCGAAAGAGATTCAGGCTCCAAGAGAAAGAAGAAGTTTGAAAAGACAAGATGTCCCTATTGTATGAGGGGTTTTCATCCTGAAAACCATTGTATGAAGAAGCAGATCGACCAATTGTTCGCCCTCCTTGAACATAACAACATTGCTCTTCCAAATGGAGCAAAGAAGTTTGATGCTAGACCACAAAAAAAAATATCATGGGAGGTGCCATGCCTTGAAGGTTGGCCTTTGTAAGTCGACAACTTATTTGATTGATTCTGGAGCATCCAACCATATGGTTGCCTCTAAGGAATCCTTCTACACCTTCACACTATCAGGAGGACCAAGCATTCACATGGGAGATGACTCCCAAATTCCAACTACCGAGAGAGTTTCAGTTAAAATCCAACATGGTGAGTTCAAGAATGTTCTCTATGTGCCCTCTCTTGCATCAAACTTGTTTTCAGTTTACCAGATGACCCATATAGGCTCTTCAAGGAGAGTTAAATTTGACTCTAACTGAGTTGAAATCACAGAAAAAGTGACTAGAAGGCTCATAGAGAAAGGTATTACTAATCATGCCACTAAGGCTTAAGAGTTCTCACATTTTTGCATGTCTCACCTCCTACATATCTACTGACTCATGCTAACAACTCACGCAAGATATGGCATGAGATATTTGGGAATCTCAATTTTAAATATCCCCAACAACTCCACAATGATAAAATGGTTGAAGGTTTGACTCTCATCCAAACTTTCGATGGAGTATGTCTTGGTTGCTTGGTAGGTAAGCATCCAGAGAAGAGGTATGAATTTGGGAAGGCACATAGGGATGCCTCTACACTTTATTTGATACATAGTGATGTGGCAGGACCAATGGCCACAACATCAATTAACGGTTTCAGGTGTTTCCTTACTTTAATTGATGGTTGTTCTAGATTCTGCACGATATAATTCATGAAACAAAAATCAGAAGGTTTTGAAATATTTAAAGTTTTTAAAGCTATGGTTGAGAATAGTTTTAGGAAAAAGATCAAGTCCATAATTTCTGATAAAGGAGGAGAGTACATTAAAATATATTTCCAACATTATTGTGAATCAGAGGGGTTTCGAATGGAACACTCAGTTCCATACACACCACAGCAGAATGGTGTGTCTAAGAGGAAAAATAGATCACTAAAGGAGATGCCAACATATCTTCTCCATGCCAAGAATCTTCCTCCTCTTTAGGTAGAAGATGCAAACTATGCTTCATACATACATAATAGAGTGCCTCATAAATTAGTGGTTGGGGCCACTCCATTCGAAGCACTTCATGGGTATAAGCCCAATGTATCTCACTTGAGAGTTTTTGGTTCCAAATATTGGGAAAGAATAACCATTTATTAGGAAGGACTTCAAAGCCCAAAGTAGAAAATGCATTCTTCTGGGTTATGCAGAGGATGTAGTAGAATACAAGTTGATGGAGGTTTCAACTAGAAAATGCTTCATTGAGCGAAGTGTTCAGTTTGAAGAAGATCAGTTGTTTGATACACCACCATCCGAAGCACAAGAAGGTATATCCACTCTTCCAATACCTTTTGATGATGATGATTTGTTACAAGTTTTAGTTTCAAATGAAGAGGAACCAGATCAACATGATCTTGGTATTGAGGCTGAACCTCATGAGATTCTAGATCCAGATCCAACACCCATTCCAAACCAAAGGTCTAAGCCTAGATGGGCCCAAAATCTCATTGCTACAACTGGGGATGGTGCTGGGAATATAAAAGACAGAAGGAGAACAAGGTCCCAATATAAAAATGAGCATGTTACTCTTTCTCTCAAAGATTTGCTCCCTATAGAGTGGTGCAGCAAGCTTCTAGGAATGTGCTACATGGTGATAGTGAATGATGAACTATTTGGCCCACAGAAGAATAAAATTGATCATTCTCTACCTCTTCCATACAGAAGAAACACATACAACATCCATCGGTTCAAAAGGACATTGAGAGGTTCACATGCACAACTTCAGGATGTTGCTGCACAAAAGAACCATACTGTTGCACATAGGTGCAAGTTGCAACAATGTTTTTGCAAGTTATTTTCTAAGGAGGAAGTTTCTTTTCTTCTAAAAATATCTTGTATTTACTATTCCTGCTTATTTTGAGGGGGGGGGGATTTCCCCTATTTCCTCGGTTTATTAAGCAAATTTTTTTATTCTTTTATATTGTATATGGGTGAATTTTGGCCTTGTTTCCAGGGCCCCCATTTGTCCAAGTTAGGATTTAGGGGGGGTGTTAGGATTATAATCCTCCCTTGTCCAAACTGGTCTATTAGAGTATATTTTCCTAACTCAGGAGTCATTTAGTTATTATTGGGTTCGCTTGGGCAAATGGGGCCACCTGTACCAGTTGCTAGAGTGTGGGGAACACAGAAAGAGGTCATATGGAACTGACTGCACCTTCATGCATCAGTTTATGTGTCTCCTAGACCATTCCTTGTAATTTAGGAGCCACTAGGAGTGCCAGCACCAACCTCCTTCAGTTGTTGGCAGTTGGTGACTAGTCAAGCTTAGTTATGCTTTAGTTACATTCAGTTAGATATCCTCCAATTTAGTTAGCGCTGGTTATGCATGGATGCATGTTGGAAGGCGCCTTTTCTCACCTACTTCTCACCTACCACTACAATTAGAATGGTTTGATTGATTGTAACTGATTGAGAGATTGAATTAGACATCTAGAGTTAGCCTAGTGAACTCCGATAATGATTTAGACACTTCTAGTTAGCTATGCATTCAGATTGAGTTGGTGGATTCTAATCCTATCCACATGATTCAAATTCCCTTATTTGTAACACTGTTGTATACTGCTAGGATTAATGAATTTTATACTATAATTATACTGAGCAATACTTGTCTATTTCCTGTGAGATTTGCTTCGTTTAGTGGGTATTATTCATTCCTTTTACACTGCATAATAATTAAATCTAATGGCACTCATTTCCTGAAGATCAATGACACATTCTAATAGTACAATGGTGACGCGACTTGCACAAATATTCATTTGATATCCATGTGACTCACATAATTAGTGGCATCTCAATCACCCATGGCACATTAAAGACTCATGAAATCTCCCTTACCTCCAAGAATTTGAATTTGTCTCGTCACACACTTGGGTTCATTAAATGATCCCCTTTTGTGTGCTTTGGAGCTAGATCATGGATCATTGGGTTCACATTTGGATCTTGTTATTTATTGGCCACCTCCTGGCCTATGAAAGGAATCCATGGGCATGCATATTGCAAGAATAAATCAAATCAAGGTTATGCTACTGGAATTGTGATTGATCTCCCTTATATCTCACTTCTTCCCTCTTGTTAGCATCTTTCAAGATCCCTTGACACCTTCCTCCAAGTATTGTTCTCATTTGTTCTTCAAGCTACTTAGCATCTAGTGTGGACTAAATATACCTCCCCAAGAGGTATTGTTTACCTCCATTGGAGCTCACATCTCCTACGTGTTGTACATGCTTTATTATTGGGCCATAAAAAAGTGGTTTGGCATCTATTGGTTTTGGAGTTTTCATTCCTACCCCGTGTTCTTTGTTTAATTTTGTTTGTTTAATTTTATTTCACCAACAACCACTTACATTATTACTTGGAGCACTCCCCCACTACAAAGGGACACCTAATACTGAATCCTTATTGCAACCTACAAGGCTTTTCCCCTCAGCAAGAGGGAAGGATGCACCCTTTTGCAATATTTTTCACTATATAATCTATTGTGATTCTCATAACTCCTTCTTCACTTTGGTGTGAGGCATGCCATCCCTGCAACATAGCTAATTCTTTGCAATGAAAGAACCTTTGAATTGTTGGTATTATAAGCATGTTCCTTAATATGTTATGAGAAGGACCATGTTCTTTAGCCTTGTTTCTCGATTCTTTGTACCTGTCAGGCCCACATTTTGGACATATCTATTTGTTTGCATATTCACTTCTATATACAATTATTTGGACATACATGATATGATATGTACTCAACATCGAACATTTTCAACATTTTCTTTTCCTCTTTGTAGTTTTTGGCCAAGACATTATCACTCGGAAGTACCTTATCTTTGAATGACCTGTAGTGTAGTCAATGGGTAATATAAATGTACAATGTCATTTAACATTCATAAAATTGACCATTTTAAATGTTGATTGTGTGAAAATATTTCTTATATACAAGGGAGTTGATGGTTAGTTAGCAAAAAAGTGCCAAGAAATATGCGTTTGACATGACATACATTGCTTTCAAGTTATATAGTAACATTGTTTTCCCCAACTATGTATACTTTGACCATCTAGGTCCAAAGAGAGGGGTGGTGGAAGCCGATTTAAGGCTTTCGAAGAAGGTATTAGTGATATGAGCGTCATCCCATATATCATTGTCCTGGAATGTATGTAACAACATTACATCCATGGCACTCACATTTTGTAATTGCTCATCCATACCAACTCTATTTCATTGCATCCATTCCAACATGTGAAAAACCACTGTTACTATAGGATTTCCTAATTGTTGAGTATGGACGCAATGGTAATAAGTGGTTGATTCTTTTTGCATCCTTCTCTCAATTTGACATTGTACTGGGGTGCAACAGAATATGATAAACATGCCACTTATCATCAAAATCTTGATTTCAACAATATTGAACATTACATCGATGATGCTAGTAAGAACAATGTAATTGGTTTGATCCAACATTACACAAAATAATTATTACAGAAGCACGAGAATAATTTCCAATGGAAATTGTTCAACTGCAAACAATTTATAAAGCAAACATTCAAATTGAGTGATACATTAACATCAATCCCAAAGAAAATTTAAAAATTTCGAATTGGGCAATACATTTTTTTTATAAGGCTAGTACCCATGGAGTTTCGAATCAATGACCTTATGTAAGGAGTGTCTTAACAATACAACCATTCACACTCTATTCCACAACTCGTGGTCAACTTGATCTATAGATTGACATGAATCCCATATAAAATTAACAAATACAATTAATCAAATAAGAGTGTTGTATCTAAGGCTAGCATCACATGCAGTGTAATTTAGTAAGTTTGTGAGATTTTAGTGTGACAATTACACTTATGAATGGTGTGATCATATACCCTTGAGTGTATGACAAATCACATGAGGAGTTTAGAGAAAGTCCCCTATTTTAGCCACATATCAAACAATTTATAAATTAAATTAACCCTTTATAAAACATAATTTCAAAATGAGCAATACGTTAACATGAATCCCATTGAAAATTAACTAATGCATTTAATCGAAGAAGAGTGTTGTATCCGAGGATAACAATACATGCAATGCAATTCATGAGTACGTGTGTGAGATTTCAATGTGACAATTACACATATAATAACATTATGATCATACATCTTTGAGTGTATGACGATTGAGATGAGGAATTTAGGGAAAATCTCCAAAAACAAACAATTTAGAAATTAATTGAACAATTTATAACACAAAATTGCAAATTGAGAAATACATTAACATGAATAGCATTGAAATTAGCAAATACAATTAAATAATGTTTTTTTCTTACACCCCTGTGGGTGTCTAAGAGTAATCCCAATGCAAGGCGTCTCTGATGAGCGGCTGGTGGTCTATGAAACTTATAGTTTATTAACAACACATCACCAGGAGAAAAAATACATATTGCACACACAACAACAAATTTGGACGCTTTCCTTTTCATAAATAAATCCTCATCATTGAAGTGTTCATCAAATGAACAATTTGCTGAAATAAAGAACAACTAGAACTATTTATGAATCTTGCAATGTTCCCATGAGTTTAAGGATGGCCATCTATATATAACATGTTCTTCTTGTTAATTTTTTTAGAAACATAAAAATTCATGCACATACTATACATGGAAATGATTTGCTTATATTTATAAATATTCAAGTATTTTGGCTGGCAATATATAGGACCGTAAAGTGGCATAAGTGCTATTGACTGTTTAGGAGGAACAAATACATGTGAAATGACACACAACCCAAGATTTGCAGTATTTATATTAGACTTGGAAATTATAAAATGATTACCACAAAAGGAGAATTCGGTTCCGAGATCATGCACATGTAGAGAAGACAATCAAGCATCATATAAAGCATGGTTGTAAGAAGTTTGATATTTATTTTGCAAATTCACAGGAAGAGAGAAGTCATCGCTACCCTCCAATAATTAGACAGATCTTGGCGTGTACTTGGACAATTTTGTGGAAATTAAGCCCAAACTTAGATCTATTGAACTCACAAAATTGCTTGTAAAATTACATGCATAGATTCATTCAAATTGGAGACTGTATGTGATGCATAACATAAAATTCTACTGAATAAGTTTACATCAGCCAACCTTATGAAAAAATAGGCTGTCCAAATATATAATTACATTAGATATTCAAATGCATAAGGATTCTATTCGAATCAACACAAAAGCATGCTTACTAAAAAGTCAAAACCCCCCCATCACCAGTAGAAAATGAGAAATTAATGACTAAAATCAGGCTATAAATGACTATTTTTGAATCGGTGACTAATAGTAGCAAATTACCACTATCTTATGGCTAGTCGTATTTCACTAGTCATTAATAGCTTGACTTAGTAGTCACTGATTTAGTCATTGATTTGGTCATTGATAGACAATGATTTAGTCATTGATAGTCAATGATTTAGTCATTGTTTTAGTCATTGATAGTTAATGATTTAGTCATTGATTTAGTCAAGGATTTAGTCATTGATTTAGTCATTGAGTTAATCATTGATTTAGTCGCTGATTTAATCACTGATTGCAACCATTAATGACCAAATATATGACTAAATAAACTACTAGAAGTTAACATATTAATGACTAAGCTAAATACGACTAAGATATGAGAAATTAGCTACTAATAGTCATATATATGTGAATTTAGTCATTTTTGTAGTCACAAATTTATGATAGGGCACAGAGGAATCGAACCACCAACCTCCTGCCCATAATTAGGCAAGTGCTCTACCATTGAGCTAGCACCCTTTAAGAAGTTGTTATTGCTTAACAATGATGATATTCAAACAAATTTATGATAGATATCAATCTACAAACTACACAATTATTACTATTACAACTTACCAGTAACTAGTATTTATGAAAGTAGTCATTTACACAGTGGAGAATTGTAAATAAGAAGGAGCTGCGTTGGATGATTTCGCAAATCTCGATGTTTCGATCCCTACTATGGGAAGGGTAAGGAAGCTGCTGTATCCCCATTACACCAATCACAACAGGCACGCCTCACTCCAAATAAAACTGCACTTGGGATTCTTGTGAATCCCTTGGTGCAAATGACATGGTCAAAACATTTCTCTTCAAAAGTTATGCACCCCACCTTGCCACCTAAGCATGCCATAAGGATTTCAGATAAGGGCATATCCTCAAACTCCATAAATCATTGCAAAAACAAAATACAGGACTTATCACCAAACTTTGCCACCCGTATATATATATAGTTGTCATTAATAATCTTAATCAGCTTAGGGAGGTATTTCACAATTAATATTCACCATTATCCTTTGTAAACTTGCTAGAGAATCCAAGTGTGTTCACCTGCTGTCTTGTTTCTCAAAGTCCATTTGATTTAGCTTGAAACTTGAGGTAGACATGATTTATGTTCATAACTCACCTATTGACATAATTATGTCTACAAGATTTAATATTTGTATTTTCGTTTTTTATTGTAGGATATTTATTATTTAAAATGTCAAAAGCACAAGGAATAAGGAAGCTACCTTAAAATGGGAAGTTGAAGAAAGTCCCAACCCTTGGAAAGATGCAGATCCAATGTTGCTCATGAATACAAATCATTTAATTGGATTCCAAGATGACCTTGAGTGCCCAGGAATGTATTGGAGCCTAGATTTAAACCTAAGAATACCTACAACACTGAGCTTATGGTTCTGCTTAAGCACAAAAGTTCTTTTCCCGCAATAGCTAACTGGTACACTACTACATTTCGACCAAAAATCCGACGGCCGTATTGTCGGATTTTCGACACTTCCCTGTCGCATGTACGACACTATGATTTTTTTTAAGCGTCGGTGGATTTTCGTCGGTTATCCGACATCTTTCCAATCCGTCGGTTAAGAGACAGATCAGTTTACCGTTGGTTAAATGTAAATCGTCGGTTAAGCGACGATGGAGAATTTAAAAAAAAAAAAAAACCGTCACTTAACCAAAGAAAACCGTCGCTGAACCGTCGGTTCAGCGACAGTTATAAGTGTTTTTTTTTATAAAAATCACCTACATGCCGTCGCTTAACCGACGGCTATAAGTGTTTTTAAAAAAAAAATCACCTGCTTCCCAACATATCAAAACTTTATTATTTATATATGTATGTTTATTGTAGGTAAATAGTATGCAGTAAAATGAAATTTCATTTGGCAATATTCACACATTATGAATGCTGAGTTAGAATACATGGCAGATTATATCATTGTAACCAAAAAGAAAAACTTATCTACAGAAGTGATAGACACTGCTGACCAGATAAACTAAGAGGTCATTTCTGAATCAACTTCAAGAGTTCACCCACTATAATGTGGTGTCTAATTAATCATAATCAGAGGGCATAAGCTAAAGTAAAATCCATTCCTACCAGAATACAATTGTGTTAAAGCTCTCTACCTTGTTCCTGAAGAACATTCCTTAGCTTGGACATTTTCATTTGCGAATGGAGGTATGGCAGCGTTGTCACCCTTGTTTGCAATTTTATAGGTACCATTCTCCCTTGCATTTGAGCCCTTACCACCACCAATATCTGAATAAAAGAAGTCCACAAACTTTTTAAAATATGTTTTTAAACAATATACAGTATATGCATCGATGCCTTGTTCTTTCCCACTTGTTTTGCTAGTCACACTCTCTACCTTGTATACATATTACATATGTCATTTCTAGTTAATCATTTTCTGTGATATACATGTAGAGGGATGTTATTTTACAGACTTGTTTTAGAAGTTTGAATATCAATTTGTCCAATGTGAACAACACATAGGACTGTGTACCAATAATTGCTCGGCAATCATCCTCAAAATTAGCATTATCTGCTGAGCCATCGAATAAACTGAATAATATAGTCATAAATCTGCAATCAGATAATTCAAGCAAATAGTTAATTGTGCTTCAAAAGAATTGAACAAAATATCTAAAAAGAGTTAAAGCAAGCATATGAATATAAAAACTTGTCAAGCACAACTCACTTTGCATACAAATCTGGAGGATTTGTGTCTTTTACACTTTTCCATTTACGTTCAGCAGATAATGAATTCTTCTTTGCTGAGAGTAATCGCTCATATAATGTCTGCACCATGCCAAACCATTATAGCCTCAATTCATTTTATAAAATAGAACCCGTCAATTCATGTACTACTAAAAGAAACAGTAAACTGGACCCATTGACATAAAATCAAGGTGAGAAGTCAAGACCAGACTTAAGTAGAGCACATTCACTGTAAGAACTTGCTAGAGATGAGAGAAGATTCATGAGAGGTATTTTATCGAGGTTCTTTCACTGGATTATGGGCTTGCCTCTTATGCTACTGTAAGGTTGGTTACTTAATAGATACTTCCAATATTAATTTTAATAAAACGTTTATGCTTTGATGTCTAAGTTCTAACATTTAATGCTATCCTACAACTAACACAATGCTGACATTACATAAAAAAAATTGCACATAACATTAATATGTTTAATCTCTCAGTATCAGAATACCTGGTGGAGCCTAAAAAGCACATAAAAAGAGTCATTGCCATAGAAATTTTTTGACTCTTTTTGTGCTCCATTGTTTAAAGTAGAAGGAACATGTATTGCAAGAGGCTTGACTGTTAGCAGAGAACGATCTGAAAGTGCCAAGCATGTCCCTTCTCCATTAACATCATGTGCATCAGCTGTCACCTCAGCCTCACCTTCACTTTCAGCCTTTCCATCATTTTCTTCATGCTCTTCATCATCTTCCTCTTCTTCCTCATGATCTTCACGTGAGCACTCATCACC
>LPNX010897633.1:466511-512766 GCA_001517045.1 Pseudotsuga menziesii
CTATGTGGAGGAGGTGCATTCAAATGGCCTGTTCTTGAGGGGATGTAGGGCTTTGATGCTTCTATCTAGGTAACGATACGGTACTAGTTCTAGTACCTAATTCATAATTGACATAGGAACATAATTTTCCTTTGGAACGTGCTTAACCGGGTTTGCTTCAATGATGCAGCAGGGATAAAGATGGTCAAGAGAAAATTCATGCAATTGCTTTGTTGGATCTCTGAAGATCAAGGTGCATGGCACTAATATTACTAATAGAAGGTAGACAACTAACAAAAATTACACTTCATTGCCAAAATTGCAATTTTCCATGACACAATTAAAAATGACTAACATAAATGACTAATTCATATTCTTCTAGCTAGTCATTTTTTATGACGTGACTAAATTAGTCATTTTTAACTCTGTCACTTATTATCTAGTCATATTTGTTAATTGGTGACTAAATTAGTCATTAATTTTAGTCGTTTATAGTTGGGTCAATCAAAATTGCTCATATTTAGTAGTAAATCACTTGGAAAACCTGTGGTGACTAGAAATTTTAGTCACCTAGTAGCTAATTCCTCATTTTGTACTAGTGCATAGGTTCATAAAACACTTTCCTAATTTGTCAAGAAGGTCACAAATAAAATGAATGAGTTGTATAAGATAATAAGTGAAGGAAAGTGGAAAAGATAATGCTTTGATAAGAGAAAAATAAGGAGGGCGAGTTGTGTAAAAAACAAGGCAGTTGAGTAGAAGTCTCAGATTCAATCCCAAACTCTCCAAGTATGCCCTGCAATCACAAACATTGAGTAGCTGCATTCACAACTCCTTTGTAGTCTGCCTCTATATATGAAAGTGCAATGGCACTTTAATTAATACTTGACCAACTGATTGGTCCATCTGAAAGCATAAAAACATATCCAGAAGTTGATTTTTCTATCAGTGTTATCACCTGCACATTTAGAATTAGTAAAACCAACTAACTCTAGGGAAGATTTTGCAACATAGTGAATCCCTTGTGTCCTTATTCCCTGCACAAAGTGTAATATTATTTTTGCTACCCTCCAATGGATGTCATGAGGGTGATCCATGTGTCTAGATTCCAAACTCAATGCATAAGATATATTAGGTCGAGTATGAGTCAAATAGAGAAGACAACCAACCAATTGCATATATAGTGTGTTGTTTACCAATGGAGTGGAATGCACTTCTTCAAGCTTAACTCCTGAAAGGAAAGGAGTCTTTATTGGCTTGCAATCCTTCATGTGAACTTTTTCAGCAGGTTTGAAGCATACTTGGACTAATGTAACTTGATTCCAATATTTGATTGAGAAATATCAAGCCCCAAAAATTAGCTCAACAAACCCAAATGAGTCATGGAGAAAGCATGGCTCATTGCACCCTTCAAGGAGGAAATTTATTTCATGGAAATTCATGTGATAAGAAGGTCATCCACATACAAGACAATAATTATAATTGAACCATGAATCAAATTTAAATAGACATTTGGACTAGACTTCATCTACAATAGTTCTATGATAGCAGAAAGCCATCAATCTTGGCATACCAAGCTCTGGGAGCTTGTTTTAGCCCATATAATGATTTCTTCAACCTACATACAAGATATGGATTAGTAACAAAACCTTCTATATGCAGCATATATAAATATTCTTTGATATCTCCATGTAGAAAGGAACTCTTCACATCCATGTGATGTACCTCCAATTGCTTGGAAGCTGCAATGGCCAAAACTAGTCTTATGGAGTCCATCTTTTCCACTGGTGAAAATGTCTCATTGTAGTAAATGCCTTGGACTTGGGAGAATAACTTGGACAATTAAATTTCCTTATACTTTATAGGAGATCCATCAACATCAAAATCTATCTTGAATACCCATTTTCACTTGACTAGCTTTCTCCTTGGTGGAAGATTGACTAGTTCCCATGTCTCATTCTTTTGGAGAGAATGATATTCCTATTTCATGGCTGTTTTCCATATTGGATATTATTATGCTTCTTCATATTTTTGTGGATATTGTTCAATCATTATATAACACTTCTTAGCAAATAATGGGTTCTTGACAGAAAGAGCACTCTCGAATTGAGATCTAGTTCTTCTAGGATCACTAGGATTCCCAACTACTTCCCCAACTACATGAATGGTCTTTGCTGCCCAATTTGGCATTGTAGGTGTGTTAGTATATGAGATTAAATCATCATTATTAGACATAACTGAATCAGAAAACTTATCATCCTCTTCACTTACAGTCAGAGGTGGTGGCGGTGAAGAGGACTCTCCAATTTCTACTACTGGCATGGGCTCTTCTTCAAACTGAACACTCCTTTCAATAAAGGCTATTTGAGTGCTCATGTTGATAAACTTATACCATTTTGAATATTCAAAATACCTAACAAATATCCATCCGGTGCCTTCCATTCAAAGTAGTTGAATGGAGTCAAGATGATTTGGTGAGATTTATCCATTCTCCAGCAACCGCACCCTTGAATACTATTGGCACAGCGTTGGGGGTAAGTGAGTTGCACAACATCTAGGATGTCGCACATACTCATGTGGCACCACACAAGGCAAAGATAGCACGATAAGCAGAAAATAGTCCACTTTTTGATATTTAAATGTCACCTTTTGTATTTATTGACCATTTCTTTGGAATATTGGTCCTTAGTGGTTAATTTAGTTAGAAGTTAGTTATAAGTGGACCTTGAATGTAAAGGTGCAAGCCTATAAATATAATAATTATGCATGTAAGAGATATATGAATACACATAGAGACTGATAGATATTCATGGAGAGTGGATACCGGATGTGATACTAGACAGAGTGATACTGGATCGTTGTCTGTTTTGATCTGTGATTTGTTCTGCGGAGTTAATATGATGTGATGTGGATTGATCTGAACTCCTGTCACCTTTTATATTTTCCTGTTTTACCTTGTTGTGATTTTGGTGCTGAATGATGAATAAATATGCATATGAGTGGATAATGTGATGCTTTCTGCTTATTGATACTGTCATATTTTAGATATGTTTTCTGCACTGATAGATCCGCTGCATTGATGAATGAATAAATGCGACATAATTAATGGTTCAGTAAGTAGATTAAATCTGGAAATTGAGCTGATGAACCTTTGATGCTCCAACCCTCCTCTATACTGCAGAAACTTGGTTCTGACAACTCTCCCTTGAACATCTTGGGTGAGACCTCATCCGCTCTACGGGTGTTGCTAGATAGGGTAAAACCTGTATGGGCCGATGCTCAAGGAGATCTCAGCTTGTTGAGCATCGACAGAGTGGAACCCCTATCGACTTGGTTTTGTTGGTCAGGATTGTGCCAACAAATGGTTCCATTACCGGGACCTCGTTGCGACTGAGAGGAGGGCATGTAGCATCTGACAAATGTTACCCAAGAATGGATGTGGCATCTGACGCGACTGGAACTTCAAGATTGGTTTGATCAGAAGCTGAGAGAATTTGCTGAAGCAGAAAATTAGAACCCTAGGCTGACACCAAACAAGTGTTTAGTGAGATATATACACGACGGTCCACACGAATACTTCTTTAGTGAATTTTTGATCATATTGTACGAGTGGCTGGCACGATTCGCATACAAGAAGACAAACTTTCAAGGAGGAGAATCGATGTCCTGGAACCCTGAACTTATCCAAGAGCTGCAGGAAACTGACAATAGAGCCTCGTGCACCATCAAGGTCTAGTTGGATAGTATTCTATAGGGATATATCACCAAGTTCGCTATCAACACCAATAAATCTTACAACGAAGCAGAGAGGGAGTTCTTCAACAAACCTAGAGGTAGGTTCTTATTGTTGCTTCAATTGTCGATTAAAATGATGGTTTGTGAAAAGGGTATACTCAAGATGCACCTAGAGTAGTAACACTCCGATGTGAGGAGGTTGTGGATACCGCGACCAAGGGGGGAGACAAATGAGAAGATAAGGGGTAGATGGGTGCAAGTTTCGACAATATTATGAGGGAATATGGGGAAGGAAGTGGTTATATAAGGGGAGGAGCAAGGTTCTGACTAGAGAAGAGGCAGAGGATAGGGGAAGGTCCTGCTGTGATCAGAATGCAAGACCGTGAAGGAAAACCACATGGGATGAAGCAAACCTATAGTGACAATGAGGACGATCAGGCCCATGCTACACCCATAACGGTAGTAAGATCAAATCCCGAAAACAATGTACCCACGCCTCCACGCACTACTCCAAACTCAGGAAAAAATCCAAGTCCCACGTCGACTTGTCTGACGTGAAAAAAATAGTCTAGCAGTAGATCAACATCTGTAGGAAGGAGGCCCAGGATGGTGGATGATGACATGAAGCTACCTATATTCCATGGAAATGAGAGTGATGATCCCAAGTAGTACTGGTTCTTATGTGAAGCAGTGTGGACTATTAGACAGGACACTGATGATGATGTAAAGAAAGGACAGTTAGCGACTACCCTGAGGGGTCGTGCACTTGACTAGTTTATGAAGTTTATCCAATTTCCTCAGGGGACTTCAGTGAAGACATTGAATGAGATCCAAATGGGAATAATTGCGGAATTCAGAAAACCGAAGTCGAAAGCACAATACATTGCAGAGCTGAAGGAAATCAAGCAATTTCCTAATGAGACCATTTGGGACTTCGATCATAGGTTCAAGACGTTGATGGCCAGCGTAAGTTTTTGTATGAGTGATGTCCAACATAAATAATGTTTTATCGCAGCACTGGTTTCCCATATTCAACAACCATTGATGCAGCAAAAGATAGCGATGCAGAGCGAAGCCCTTGAGATTGCGATGAAGTTCGAAGATTCACCTATCAGGGAGAGTGTAGTCAGGATGAATCAAATTTAGGTGTAGCTAGCGAACCTCACACTCAAGCTACAGGATATTAAGAAAGGTAAGGAGGAACGCACAGATATTTGGTGTACTCGGTGTCACGCGGATAACCACACCAAAGATACTTGCCCCGACTTTAGGAACTATCTGTTATCTGGAGCTCAAAACCCATTGAGTAGTGGCGGTGTGCGTTGGTGTTGCATATGCCAAGTCTATGGACATCGACATGAGGAATTTAGCTATATGAAAAAGATGGTGTCGAAGCCTGCCAATTTATACTGCTCATTCTGTCGCTCAGTCGGGCATGAAGATAGAGATTGTTAGGCATAAAATATGCTTTAGGATAGAACTTATGATTCATATTATGTGAAGGGAAAATGCCACCGCGTAGTCCAACAACCTCATCCATAGCCTCAGATGGTCAATACTCAACCACAAATGTAGTACACACTACCACCGTCGATGCATTTTTTGCCACCACAGTTGCAGCCACAGTTTGCGCCATAACCGCAATTCGCACTGCCGCAACCACATAATAAAATGCCGATGGCCTAGGCATAGCCTCAATACATTAAAGCCACGCATTTTGCTCAGCAACAACCAAATCCCCAGCCAAAGAAGATAGCTCAGCCGTAGTACTCGCAGAAAGGAGGATTCCGAGGAAAAGGAGGAGGCATTAGAGGAAATTTGGGGTATAAAATGGGCCTTATAAGAAAATTCGCCAACAATAAATTTTATGAGTTGGAATTTAAGAACCAATAGAATTTCAATAAAATGAGTCAACCATGATGGTTGAATTGACATATTTGTCATAAAAGAAAACTACTTTTTTTGTTCGTATTTCCGACATATCTCCCAGTGTTTTTACTCAAATTCTGAGTTGGAGAACTCGTTGGATGCGTAATTTAATTCTGCATCCAATGAGTACCCACATTGCATACTTTTTATAGACCCAACTACCCCAAAAACAAGAAATACCTGAAAAAACATGATAATGACATCATCATCACATTTTTAAAGGTATTTATTGTTTTTGGGGTAACAGGGTCTGTCAAAAGTATGCAGTGTGGGTACTCGTTGGATGCGGAATTAAATTTCGCATTTAACGAGCTCTCCCGCTCGAAATTTGAGTAAAAACACAGGGAGATATGTCGAAAATAAGAACAAAAAAAGTAGTTTTTTTCATTCTTCCTACAAAAATAATAAATATTATTTTATTATTTTATTATTTTCCTTAGGAGGCCCATTTTAGACCTCAAATTTCCTCTAATTCTTTGGACGAGGAGGGGGATGAGGTTGCGCATCCATCCAATGTTATAATTGTGGAGTATTCGAGAATTATCAGAGAGACTTCCCACACTTGCAGTGCTCATGCATGTACTATGCAGCGATTGATCATGCCGTAGAAAACTTCTCGCAGTTAATTGCAAGATGGAAAACCAAAAACATTTCATAGTTACAAAATCAAGCCCAGTTGCAGACTCAGAATAAGCTACCAGCACAAAACCAATTATAGAGCCAGGCCCAGAATGAAATTCCGCTATAGAACCAGATTGTGAATCAACCAATGAACCCACCAATAAACCAGAATCCACCACTGGATCAGACTCCGTTTATGAACCAGACTCAAGGTCCAACAGTTGCGATGATTTTAGCAGAGTCCAGATCGTAGGTGTTAACACCTCTATTTGACCAAGGAGAATGAAACCATGGTGGAGAAAAAATAATGTTTTTCGAGCACTTTGGTCAAAGGATATAGTATATGAGTATGATGAAGGTCTAAGTGTCGATCAGGTTTCCAAAGATCCTAGGCCACGAGGATGGAAATAAGAAAATCAGTGGCTAATGCTCCCTCCTCCCTTCAAAACATACGAGGGGGATAAGAGAAATTCGAGCCTTTAACCCGCTGCACAGATCAAAGGTTGTGAAGTGGTCCCAAGAAGATCCACGGTTCATGATAGATCCACCCTGTGAAAGCACGTGTCAGTTAATTAGACGGTCGAGGATCAGCAGTGGAGTGGATCGGCGGCTATTACGGATTCTGGGGGTCGGACTTGCACGGCGGATAACCCCGAATTGCCCAGCGGAATTGGGTACGTGGATGATGATCCGATGGTGCGCGATTAAAGACATATCGCATCGACGGTTAGGAGCAATTCCGCTGATCAAACTTGCTCGACGGTTAAAGCGAAGGAGCCCAGCAGAATTCGGTGGGCGCCACATGATCCAACGGCCCGCCTGTAAAGATGTATCAGATCGATGGATGAGGGTGAGTCCGGGACTCAGAGTTGCACGATGGTTAAAGTCGAAAGGATCAGTGGAATGTGGGACGTGGCATTTGATCCAACGGTGGAGGATGAAGGCACGTTACATCTATGGTCATGAGCGATTCCGGGACAGAGACTTGCACGGTGTTTATCGCCAAGGCGCCCGACGGAAAAGGATACGTGGCGCGTGATCCGAGGGCCAGAAGTTTGCGAAGGATCATATCAACGGTGGGTAATGGATCTGGAGAAGAAAGATACGCGGTGGATAGTAAGTGGTAGTTGCGGAGAATAAATGATCTTCCACGTGGCGAATGATGATAGGCTCTGGGAATAAAAAGGCTTATAAAAGCGAAGGGTTGACCTCTATCATTGTTATTTTATTCGCTCGGGACCGATGAAAAGGACCGACCTGTCTGGAAGCTTCCATCTGTCAGTTTTCGGCTCCTGTTCAGCAAGCGCAGACATGCTTCGAGCACGCGCCGCCACAGTAAACCAGGAAACACTGAAGCCCAGTAATTCTGTAATTCCTCCTATAAGTTACCAGTGTGAAATTTAGTAATGGACTAGAGAAAAGAGGTTCAGGTGTCGGGTCAAGTTGTAGATGATAAGGAAGAGTTCCTAGTTGATAGAGATAGGAATGTCTGCGACCCCTTCCTCTCTGTGGGAAGCGTGTCTGACAGTAAAGAAAGGTTGTGGTATCACCACTCGCAGGGGAACGATGTGCTAAATGTGTGTAGGTCTTTCCTGTACTATTTCGCCATTGAGCAAACCCTCCACTTTCCAGAATTCGTAGAATGGTGTGTCTTAAATTATTCTCCGTCTCAAAGAGTTATTGTCAGTCGGTCTGCGTCCAAAGTATTATGTAGAGTCGACACTGTGGTCATTCGAGAAGTCCTTAGTTTGCCGGAAAATTACCCAGACAGCCGTGAAGTTATAAATGACTCAATCCTGGTCGAGTTGTATAAGAAGTCCGAAGCCGAAACCCGCTGTAAGTTCTTGTCGAGCGTGTTAAAAGATGGTCAGTCTGTAGATGGTGTATCCATACCCTACCTTGTGCATATGTTCAAGAGTGAAGTTCAATTGGTCATTTCTTTGGTATGTCAAGTACTAGGTCTAGATGAGGATTGTCATGTGGGCGAGGTCGTTCTCGGATTTTTGTTGAGAATGAATTCCTCCATTTCTGAGTCCCAGTCAACCCCGATTTTTAGTTTAGACAAATACCTGGCTGAGTCAATTCACCTTCAGCTAAGCGAGTTCCCCAAGGTCCGATTTTTTAGGTTCCAGACTTATTTGCTTAATATGCTACCGTGTTCTAATGTCTCAGAGTTGAAGTTCCTGAGTACCCTATGTTCCTCTGATTTACCTAATCAAATCAGCATGATCTAATTTTCCAATTCGATCAAGTCTGAGATATACAAAATGCTGTTCGATGAAGAATTACCCCGGGTTCTAGATGAAATGAGAAGCTTGATGCAGTCTTCGCCAGAAGAGCGGGTTGGAGATTGGTTTTTGTACAGAGATCATACCGTGTCGAGAATATATGGCTTCACAGGTCAGCCTTATAGGCTACCTTCCTTTTTGACCCCTAGAATATTCGCATTGGAATTCATGCGACGGAGATTGTTGTCTGAAGAGGAACATTTTTGTGCCTTCAAGAAATCTTCGAACATCAAATTTCTGGTTAAGGTTGGCACCTTCATTTTTAAAAGCAAAGGTGCCTTGGTTTTTATAGAAAAGATGTTGGAAAATATGGAGTTCATTAAAGAGTCAAGCATGAATTACGACCCCACCAAGTAATTTCATTGAGAAAACAAGCTAACAGGAATAAACCATTTAATGAAGATTGTCTAGGACAAGTCAGAAGATTTGCATACGCAGGTAAATAAGTTCAGACAAGAGTTCAAAGAGCTGTTCGAAAAGGGATTACCGTGCTTCTGGGACGAAGCAAGAAAGATACTCCCACCTGAACATTATCACCACCTGCTTGTCCGAGCTTGCATGGACCACGCGAAATTTAACAGCTTGGAGAAGAACCTGACAGGGCAGACCATAGTAGACATGTTAGAAGAAGATTTCGAAGTCCTGCAAAAGTTCGTCGTTATCAGAGCCAGATTGCCCAAGAAATCTTACGAAGCATATATGGAGCTCGAGGTAGCTATTCAGAAGATGATGGAGAGTGACACCCCAAGTTCGGAGCAATGGAAAGCTGTAGAGCGGTTTGGGAAAACAAAGTATATTCTTCCCCCCTAGGAATAGGTGTCAGGTGCTGAAGAGCTGATGGGGCAAAGACTCAGAGCTGATGGGGCAAGGACTTGGAGCTGATGGGGCAAATACGTGGAGCTGTCGGTACATGGAGCTATTGGGAAAAGGACGTGGAGCTGTTGGCCGAAATTTTGTTATCCGGTTGATTAGTACTTTGTGATCTGTTAGAAATGGAGTGTAACAACTTCCTAGTGGTGTAGGAATTCAGTTACAAACTCTAATTTACACCGATCATTCTGTTATTGATCTGCTGGGGGCAGACTTTTTGTTTGATCTATATATTTGTATATTTTTATGAGATGGGGGTTGGAACCCATCGAATGAAGTGATTTGTGGAGAACATATCTGTCTTATTTTTTGAATACCAAAATGAATGCATGAGAGTTCTTTTTCAGAGATTCATGTATCATTGACGTTGCAGTCTGTGCTCTCTTTCTCTGTGTGATTGTAATTTTTCCTATGTAACACTCCGTTCTGTTTTTCTTTCGTATCTGGAACATAGTGTTTGATGATTAGAATTCATATACTTATGCTCTATTCATCGTTTCAGGTATTATATGATTTTTTCTACTAAAGTTGATATGGAATTCATCTTAGGCGCTCTGTATTGATGGGCTGTTCCCTCGTCTTTTCTATTTCACCTTGACAAATGAAATGACTGCAATTATGTGATTATCTTGCCTTTGAAAAATCCTGTGTATGCATTTTGGGGATCTTTTTATATGTATATGACTCCGTTGCCCAATGGATATGTGATTGTTTCAACCAAATAAATAAACCTTTAAATATTGTGACCATTTAGTCTTGCAAAGTTGTAAAGTTCATATTGAGAGATCCCTCTCTGGAAGAGAATACCAATATCTTTCCTAAAGTGGTTTTGATGTTACCTCGGGGTGTACCTTTTACAACTTGGGTACATTCTGAGTGCTAACAAACTGGCGCCGTTGCCGGGGATGAAAGTGCATATCTGCCCCGGGAGAACGACAAAGATCGAGAGAGATTTCTGTGGGCAAACATGAATTTCGAAAAGAAAAGAAGGTTGTGTATTTTCCCTGGAGAATTCATTGTGAAATTATTTCAGAGTTCAAGAACAGCATTCTGGCTTCCAGAAGACACACACGAGGTAACTCTGATACCAAAATTTTGAAAAGTTTTGAGAATCCAGAAAAATTGTTTAAAAGAAGGAATAAAGAGAAGGTATATTTTCCTTTGTTCGGCCCATCATCACCACCAGAGCCTCATATTAATCCCGCATGGGAGACCAATACTGCGCAGACGCCATTGAGAACTAAATTTGAACCCGACCTAAAAAATGCTGAGTCCAATCCTTGTAGGTTGAGAGCCAGGTCTGAATCCGACCTCGAAAATATTAAGCCCAATCCCGGTGAGTTAGAGTCCTATTTGTTAGATTCCCTCTGGAAAGACTTACGACAAACCTCTAAAGATAAAACAACCACCTCCGAGCATTCTCAAAGTACTGCAGTCCCTATGAACCCACCCAGACCAATGGCTTCTAGATTTTCCCCTTTACGTCTCCCTGCTGCGTTGCACGACCTCCCCCAAAATTATTCTCAGAGAATATCTTTGTTTGATGGGGAAGGGGATATGACCGCAAAACAACATGTTGCCAAGTTTGAAGACTTCATTGACTTGGAGGAAGTAGACTATCCTGATGTCAAAATGCGGTTATTTGCCCAAAGCTTGTTTGGGGAGGCAAAAAAGTGGTTTAAGGACCTTCCACCTGGGTCTATTGTGAATTTTCAGGCTTTTCAGAATGCATTTTTGGATAGATGGGATGATAAACTGAATCCCCTGCAGCTTCTATCTCAGTATAACGGTCTTAAGAAAGGGGGTTTTGAGTCTGTCCATGAGTTCTCGAGTAGGTT
Organism: Pseudotsuga menziesii; assembly: GCA_001517045.1. NCBI lineage: Eukaryota > Viridiplantae > Streptophyta > Pinopsida > Pinales > Pinaceae > Pseudotsuga > Pseudotsuga menziesii. The sequence goes on from LPNX010897633.1 coordinate 477,772, forward strand.
CATGAGGGCTTATAACTCTATCCCAGAAGATATAAATCCTTCTCCCACAGCTGCTAAACTGCATTATGCTGGAGCTTTTGATAATGATTTTGCATTCTCCTTGCGGGAGAGAAAATCGGCAACTCTTGCTGCCATGTTTACGGATGCCCTAGAAGTGGAAGCTAACATGATGGCTAGTGGAAAGATAAAGCATAGAGATACGGATAGGAGGAGGAAAGAAGAAAATGTACCTTCTACTTCATCTTCTGCTGCGGATGTTAAGTTTGAGATAATGCTGAAGAGTATGGAGAAGTTGATGGATAAGTTAACCATGGATGCTAGGCCTTTCAATAGAGAGCAAGGAGATCCCCATATCAAGAATCCAAACTTCAGAAGACCAAATCCCCCTGTTCCCCCTCAAAATAGACAGAGAGACCAGAGGAATCCAAGAAACCAAGAAGAACTACCCATCCGCCCACCTTTTCCTGAAAATTATGTTGGTGATGAGGAAGATCCCCCTGAGAATGAGATTCATCTATTTGGGGAGCAGGATTCTGAAATATATCTTACTGAAGAGGAGCATAATATGTTTGCGCAGCAGGATGTAAATGAAGAGTTTGAAAATGAACTATATCAAAGAGGCTATTTTCATGCGATGGATGATGTCCAAAGGAAAATGAGACTGAGAAATAGAGATGTCCCTATAAATAAAGGGAAGGCAAACCCAAATCAGCCTTCCTCTAGTTCTTTGAATGGAGAAAAGGGGAAGGAAGTACCGAAAGAGCCCTTTGTGAGCAGAGAGGTTGACAATGATGCACAAAGGGATAAAGTAATAAAGAAGGCGATAAAGTAATAAAGAAGGCGACTCCGGTTGAGGTGGAAAAGACTAGTGCTGGTTTTAACCTGCAAAATGAGTTGTCTAAACTGAAGATCTCTGTTCCATTTAATGAGTTATTGAGAAACACTGAATACAGAGATACTATTTCAAAAATGGTCAAAGACCAAGGTGAAGGGCAGTCTGACATTTTAAATTTGAATGATGATAATCCCGCTATCTCATTTGGATCAAAAGCTGAAAATTTAGAGGGTGAAGAGGTGCCTCCTTTCTACTTGAGTCTAAAGGTGCTTGACAAAGTGGTCCACAATGCCATGTTGGATTATGGGGCGTCACATAATCTAATGCCCAAGGGAGTGGTAGAAAGTTTAGGATTGGAGGTAACAAGGCCCTATAAAGATCTGTACTCTTTCGATTCCAAGAAGGTGAAATGCCTGGGACTAATTAAGGACATGGTGGTAACCCTGAACAAACTGCCTTCTAAGACCATAGTCATGGATGTAGTAGTGGCAGACATCCCACCCAAATTTGGGGTATTGCTGTCAAGATCTTGGACTTCCAAGCTGAAAGGTAGCTTGCAGATGGACATGTCATATGCTACTATTCCAGTCCCAGATGGGAGCAGAAGGTTGTATAGCGAAAAGAGAACTCCTTATGTGGTTAGAAGTCAAGATAAGCCCGAAGTTAATCATATATATGCTGTTGACACTGATTTGGGATCTTCCATTTTCTTTAATGAGGCTGCCCCACATGATTTGGAAGCTGCATTGCAAAAGAAATCTGAAGAACAAGAGAAGTCCGAGGAGAATGAAGAAAAAGAAGTTTTGGAACAGCAAGCTCTGGAAGCAAAACAGAAAAAAGAAGGCCAATGGATCATGTATCTCGATGGATCTGTTGCGAAGGTTGGTGCTGGGGCTGGTGTCTACATCATTTCTCCTATTCATGATTTCAAATCTTTGTCATACAAATTGCTATTTGAATGCACTAATAATGTAGCAGAGTATGAAGCCCTGTTATTGGGGTTACATGCTTTGAAAGATCTGGGGGCTTAGAGGGTCAAGATCCTGGGAGACTCTGAGTTGGTGATAAACTAGGTAAATGAGAGTTATCAAACCAAGCATCCTCAGATGAGGGCTTATAGAAATGAAGTATGGGATATGCTTGGCGACTTCTTTACAGAGCATACAATTCAGGTGGTTCCCAGGGTTGATAATATGGTGGCTGATTCCTTAGCAGTATCCGCTGGAAAATTTGAGACCCCAATGACCAGTCAAAAGGAATACCAGGTGGAGATTTTGAACAGACCTTCTATCCTCGACAATTACAAATACTGGCAGGTGTTCGAAGATGATATGCAGATCCGAAGATTTCTAGAGTTGTCAGGAGAGTTTGTGAACACTCAGGTTGAAAATGAAAATGGTAATGATAGGACCCCCGAAGATGACGAAGAAGCTGAATTAGAAGAAGGCTCTAAGAAGTTGAGGAAAACCTTGGGAGGTAAAGATATCATCCAGCTCAAAAACAATTTCATACCAAGAGGCCTGATCCCTTTAGAAAGACTCTTTGATCAGAATGATGTTGCCAAGAAACCCAAAGTGAAACCGGTTGGTGATGCAGTTGAAGATAAAAATATTGGCACTGAGGAAAATCCTAAAATCATAAAACTATCCAAGAAGCTGCCTGAAAGGGAGAAAAGGGAGTATGTGGAGTTGATGAAAAGGTACACAGATGTGTTTTCCTGGAGTTATGAAGACCTCAAAGAATATTATACATCTATCATACAACACACTATTCCTATAAAGCCTGGAGAGAGGCCTTTTAAACAGAAGCTCAGGAGGATCAACCCTAAATTGCTCCCTATCATTGAGAAGGAAATAAAGAAGTTAGTTGAGGCCAATATTATTGTAACGCTCTGATTTTCTAAGTGGGTTGCCAATTTGGTCCCTGTCAGAAAGAAGAGTGGAGAGATAAGGCTGTGCATAGATTTTCGCAATTTGAATAAAGTCTCCATGAAAGATAACTATCCCCTACCCAAGATGGATCACATGCTGCAGCAAGTGGTAGGAGCTGAAAGGATTTCGATGTTGGATGGTTTCTCCGGGTATAACCAGATCAAAGTGTTACCAGAAGATCAGGAGAAGACTGCCTTTACTACACCATGGGGCACTTTCATGTATGCAAAGATGCCTTTTGGTTTAATGAATGCGGGAGCCACTTTCCAACGAGCTATGGACATCGCTTTTGCGGGGGAAATTGGAGTTTTTGTGTTGATCTACATGGATGATATCACAGTCTACTCTAAGTCTGACAGAGAACACCTGCATCATCTTGAGAAGGTTTTCATGAAATGTAGGAAATATGGTATATCTCTGAATCCGAAGAAATCTAATTTTGCATTAGAGGAAGGAAAGCTGCTAGACCATATAATATCCAAAGATGGCATAAAGATTGATCTTGAGAGAGTAAGTGCAATCCTGAAAGTGGGAGAGCCCAGAAGTAAAAAGGAGGTACAGTCTTTTTTGGGACAAGTAAATTTCTTAAGGAGATTTATACCAAGCTTTGCTGAGATTTTGATGAATATTACTAATATGTTGAAAAGGGGTCATGAAATAAAGTGGAGTGCAGAAGTCAAGGAGTCATTTTGGGGAATCAAGAAAGCAATTTCAGAATCCCCTGTTTTGGTAAGTCCAAATTTTGCCAAGGAATTTTCAATATTCTCCTATGCTTCGGAGCATACTATAGCAGCAGTACTTTTGCAGAAGAATGACGAAAACTAGGAACAACCTATAGCTTTCTTCAGTAAGATACTTCGGGATGGAGAATTGAAATACGACATCATGGAAAAGCAGGCCTATGCTTTAGTTAAAGCATTAAAATATTTCAGAGTGTATGTTCTGCATTCGCATGTAATTGCACATGTCCCAACCGCTGCTGTGAAAGCCATTTTGACTCAACCAGATCCAGAAGGCAGGAGAGCGAAATGGATAGCTACCTTATTGGAATATGACCTAGAGATAAAGCCCACGAAGTTGATCAAAGGACAAGGATTGGCAAAGATGATGACAAACTCAAATTGTGAATCTCTGCAAATAAATCTCTTATCTCATCAACCTGATCAGTTGGATGCGGATATAGAAGTGATGGTTGATTTTGTAACTTCTCCATGGTATTCTGATATTGTATTTGTCCTCCGCAATCTGCAAGCACCAAATGGATTAAGTAAATCAAGAGCTAGATCTGTGAAGTTGAAATCTGACAAATTTTGTATCATAAATAAATACCTCTATTGGAAAGACCCTAGAGGGGTTCTGCTAAACTGTCTCTTGGAGGATGAGGCCCAGCAAATTACAAGAGAATTTCACAGGGGAGACTGTGGGGGACATCATTCCTGGAAAGTGACAGCCAACAAAATCCTAAGAGCTGGTTATTATTGGCCTACATTGTTCTCAGATGTATATAAAGAAACCAGCAAATGTCATCAATGCCAAATTTTCGACGGTAAGAGAAAAGTATTACCTCTCCCTCTGAATCCGATAACAGTAGAAGCACCTTTCCAGCAATGGGGTTTAGATTTTATTGGAGAAATAAACCCCAATTCATCAGGTCAGCATAGGTGTATTTTGACAGCTACAGATTATTTTACCAAATGGATAGAAGCAATTCCTACCAGGAGGGCCACTGAAAATGTGATCATGGAGTTTCTTGAAGAGAATATACTGGCTCGATTTGGATGTCCAAAAAGAATAGTAACAGACAATGCCGCTGCTTTCAAGTCCAGGAAAATGATAAATTTTTGTCATAAGTATCATATAAGTCTCAATCATTCGACAGCCTATTATCCTCAAGGGAATGGGTTGGCTGAATCCTCAAACAAAAGTCTAGTAAGGATTATCAAAAAGCTGTTGGAGGAGAACAAGAGATCCTGGCACACCAAACTCAAATATGCTCTATGGGCTGACAGGATTAGCACTAAAAGGGCAATTAGCATGTCCCCTTTCCAACTGGTATATGGAACTGAAGTAATATTTCCGGCATCATTAGGGGTCCCAGTGATGAGATATTTCCAAGAGAAGCAAGAAGAACCAAACCACATACAACGGAGGATAAATCAGATCATTGAGCTAGACAAACGACGGTACAAGGCCTATAATAAAGTACAGTCACATCAAGAGAAAATGAAAAGTACTTTTGACAGAAGAGTCAAAGAAGAAAATTTTCAGATCGATGACCTGGTTCTGAAGTGGGATGCCCCAAATGAAGAAAAACATGGGAAATTTGACCCTATGTGGGTTGGACCTTATGTTGTTGCTGGGTACAGAGGCCAGAACGCATTTTTGCTGGAGTATACAAATGGGGTTCCTCTTGAGAGCAACCCTGTCAATGGGAGGTATCTGAAGCATTACCTATCCTAAGGGAGGAAGGTAAAGCCTGTATTATAGACTGTACATATTTTCCTTTTACAAGCCAATAATAATGGTAAACCGAAGATAGTTGGAGCTTGCAGTGAAAGCCCCAAAAATCCAGAGGGCATACCACTCTTTTCCTCAAAAATACATAAAAATTATATATGTACAAAAAACACAAAAATAGGTTTTTTGGGAGTTATTATGCAAAGTCAGAAAGCAGGCACCTGGTCTACGAGTTCTTTGATACCTCGCAGGGAGGATATCATCCCCAGATGGAGCCAGCTGTTAACACCTCTATTTGACCAAGGAGAATGAAACCATGGTGGAGAAAAAATAATGTTTTTCGAGCACTTTGGTCAAAGGATATAGTATATGAGTATGATGAAGGTCTAAGTGTCGATCAGGTTGCCAAAGATCCTAGGCCGCGAGGATGGAAAGAAGAAAATCAGTGGCTAATGCTCCCTCCGCCCTTCAAAACATACGAGGGGGATAATAGAAGTTTGAGCCTTTAACCCGCTACACAGATCAAAGGTTGTGAAGTGGTCCCAAGCAGATCCACGGTTCACGATAGATCCGCCCTGTGAAAGCACGTGTCGGTTAATCAGACGGCCGAGGATCAGCAGTGGAGTGGATCGACAGCTATTACGGATTCCAGGGGTCGGACTTGCACGATGGATAACCCCGAATTGCCCAGCGGAATTGGGTACGTGGATGATGATCCGACGGTGCTCGATTAAAGACATATCGCATCGATGGTTAGGAGCAATTCCGCTGATCAAACTTGCTCGACGGTCAAAGCAAAGGAGCCCAGCGGAATTCGGTGGGCGCCACATGATCCAATGGCCCGCCTATAAAGATGTATCAGATCGATGGATGAGGGTGAGTCCGGGACTCAGAGTTGCACGATGGTTAAAGTCGGAAGGCTCAGCGGAATGTGGAACGTGGCATTTTATCCAACGGTGGAGGATGAAGGCACGTTACATCTATGGTCATGAGCGATTCCGAGACGGAGACTTGCACGGTGTTTATCACCAAGGCGCCTGACGGAAAAGGATACGTGGCGCGCGATCCGAGGGCCAGAAGTTTGCGAAGGATCAGATCAACGGTGGGTAATGGATCCGGAGAAGAAAGATACGGGGTGGATAGTAAGTGGTAGTTGCGGAGAATAAATGATCTTCCACGTGGCGAATGATGATAGGCTCCGGGAATAAAAAGGCTTATAAAAGCGAAGGGTTGACCTCTATCATTGTTATTTTATTTGCTCGGGACCAGTGAAAAGGATCGGCCTGTCTGGAAGCTTCCATTTGTCAGTTTTTAGCTCCTATTCAGCAAGCGCAGACATGCTTCGAGCACGCGCCGCCATAGTAAACCAGGTAACACTGAAGCCCAGTAATTCTGTAATTCCTCCTATAAGTTACCAGTGTGAAATTCAGTAATGGACCAGAGAAAAGAGGTTCAGGTGTCGGGTCAAGTTGTAGACGATAAGGAAGAGTTCCTAGTTGATAGAGATAGGAATGTCTGCGACCCCTTCCTCTCTGTGGGAAGCGTGTCTGAAAGTAAAGAAAGGTTGTGGTATCACCACTCGCAGGGGAACGATGTGTTGAATGTGTGCAGGTCTTTCCTATACTATTTCGCCATTGAGCAAACCATCCACTTTCCAGAATTCGTAGAATGGTGTGCCTTAAATTATTCTCCGTCTCAAAGAGTTATTGTCAGTCGGTCTGCATCCAAAGTATTATGTAGAGTCGACGCTGTGGTCATTCGAGAAGTCCTTAGTTTGCCGAAAAATTACCCAGACAGCCGTGAAGTTATAAATGACTCAATCCTGGTCGAGTTGTATAAGAAGTCTGAAGCCGAAACCTGCTGTAAGTTCTTGTCGAGCGTGTTAAAAGATGGTCAGTCTGTAGATGGTGTATCCATACCCTACCTTGTGCATATGTTCAAGAGTGAAGTTCAATTGGTCATTTCTTTGGTATGTCAAGTACTAGGTCTAGATGAGGATTGTCATGTATGCGAGGTCGTTCTCATATTTTTGTTGAGAATGAATTCCTCCGTTTCTGAGTCCCAGTCAACCCCGGTTTTTAGTTTAGATGAATACCTGGCTGATTCAATTCACCTTCAGCTAAGCGAGTTCCCCAAGGTCCGGTTTTTCAGGTTCCATACTTATTTGCTTAATATGCTACTGTGTTCTAATGTCTCAGAGTTGAAGTTCTTGAGTACCCTATGTTCCTCTGATTTACCTAATCAAATCAGCATGATCGAATTTGCCAATTCGATCATGTCTGAGATATACAAAATGTTGTTCGATGAAGAATTACCCCAGGTTCTAGATGAAATGAGAAGCTTGATGCAGTATTTGCCAGAAGAGCGGGTTGGAGATTGGTTTTTGTACAGAGATCATACCGTGTCGAGAATATATGGCTTCACAGGTCAGCCTTATAGGCTACCTTCCTTTTTGACCCCTAGAATATTCGCATTGGAATTCATGCGACAGAGATTGTTGTCCGAAGAGGAACATTTTTGTGCCTTCAAGAAATCTTCGAACATCAAATTTCCGGTTAAGGTTGACACCTTCATTTTTAAAAGCAAAGGTGCCTTGGTTTTTATAGAAAAGATGTTGGAAAATATGGAGTTCATTAAAGAGTCAAGCATGAATTATGACCCCCACCAAGTAATTTCATTGAGAAAACAAGCTAACAGGAATAAACCCTTTGAGCATCAAGCTGTTGAGGGGTTAGCTGAGATGGCTAATTTATTGCAGTTTACTGATGAGACCAAGTCCGATGAAGAGACACATCCTGCACCTAGTGCAGCAATCCAAATCTCCGAAGGTGTTAGTGGTGCAGTCAAGAGGAGTTTGTCCGATGCTGACAGTATGGAAGTAGATGACGAGGCTTCCCATAAAAGGGCAAAGCTACTCGAGGGTAGCGAGATCGTAGATGATGAGGTTTTGGGTGTGTTCAAAAAAGTTTCCCTAGTCCCTAGGAAGACAATACATATAAACCAAGTTTCTTTTAAAGGTTCAGAAGGTGATGTAGACAGCCCAGACTCCAGTCCCTTGTTTAAGTCTAAAGAAGAGCTCAAGAGCAGCTACATGGAAAAGAGGAAGCAATCCCTGGAGGAAACGAGAAGTCTGCTACCGAGGGTAAGAAACTTGTGCAGTTCCAAAACGTCTCTAGTTTTGGCTAGGGATGCTGAGAAAAACACTTTTAAGATGGCCATAGTGAATGATAAAAGGATGTCTGAAATAGAAGTCAGACTGGACAAAATCAGCACCCCTGACAAAATTCAGCTGCATAAACAAACAAGCGACATCCTCTACTCAGATTTATTGCAGGCCATGATGAGGATAAACAAATTACAGGTGTTGGTAGACAAATTGGAAGTCCAGTTAAAGCATGAGAAAGTGGAAAATAAGGCAAATGTTATTCAGGTAAGAAAACTACAACCAGACCTTGCTAGCTCAGACAATACCCAGGCTGTCAAAAAGTTGCTAGAAGAGAAAGATAACGTGCTCCAGGTTTTGAAGAAGAGGTTGAAGATGCCAGGATCAGAACATGTCCAATTAGCTGAATTGATAGCCCTCCAGGAGGAGAAAGAAAAAATCCATCAGGAGATGATGGAATACAAGGGAAAAGCTGGAGAGCTCCAAGAGGAAAAGAATAGATGGGAAGCCGAAAGGGAGGAGCTGCTATCCCAAATATCTGTGTTGAAGAAAGATCAGACTGAAGAAAAGGAGATAATGGAGGAGCTAATGAGCCAAACCCCTACTGGTGATGACCTATCTATTGTAAACATCCAGAAGCCATTAGCTGATTTTTCTGCAGATGACCTGTTGGTGTCCATGTCTCAAGTGAGTTTGAAGGAGGAAGCAATTAAGGGGTTGAAAACTGAGAATGAAAAGATGAAGGCCAAATTAACTAAGGTAAATGAAAACAAAAAACAGATCTTGTAGGAGAAGCATCAATTACAGAAAAGGATTGATGAATTGAAAGAAAAATGCATCGGGAAAGGCCCTCTTCAGGGGGCGAAACATATTATCTGGGATAGCCTGACCATAGAGATCACCAAATTCCGGCACTACTTGAGTTTTATTGATGATTTGTGTACAATGACAGAGTTGGCCCAACAAAGACTGAATCTGGTAAATGAACACATGGCAAGAAGGCCCCTCACTACAGCTCAAAATTCATTGAATTTCCTGAATTCCCTAACACACCAAAAGCTACATGGCATGGGCATAAAGGACAGAATCTCAATAGTGCTATCGGGGAAGAAGATCATCCACAAACCCCATTTAATGAAGATTGTCCAGGACAAGTCAGAAGATTTTCATACGTAGGTAAATAAGTTCAGACAAGAGTTCAAAGAGCTGTTCGAAAAGGGATTACCGTGCTTCTGGGACGAAGCAGGAAAGATACTCCCGCCTGAACATTATCACCACCTGCTTGTCTGGGCTCGCATGCACCACGCGAAATTTAACAGCTTGGAGAAGAACCTGACAGGGCAGACCATAGTACACATGTTAGAAGAAGATTTCAAAGTCATGCAAAAGTTCGTCGTTATCAGAGCCAGATTGCCCAAGAAATATTACGAAGCATATATGGAGCTCGAGGTAGCTATTCGGGAGATGATGGAGAGTGACACCCCAAGTTTGGAGCAATGGAAAGCTGTAGAGCGGTTTAGGAAAACAAAGTATATTCTTCCCCCCTAGGAACAGGTGTCAGGTGCTGAAGAGCTGATGGGGCAAAGACTCAGAGCTGATGGGGCAAGGACTTGGAGCTGATGGGGCAAAGACGTGGAGCTGTCGGTACATGGAGCTATTGGGAAAAGGACGTGGAGCTGTTGGCCGAAATTTTGTTATCCGGTTGATTAGTACTTTGTGATGTGTTAGAAATGGAGTGTAACAACTTCCTAGTGGTGTAGGAATTCAGTTACAAACTCTAATTTACATCGATCATTCTGTTATTGATCTGTTGGGGGCAGACTTATTGTTTGATCTATATATTTGTATCTTTTTATGAGACGGGGGTTGGAACCCATCGAATGAAGTGATTTGTGGAGAACATATCTGTCTTATTTTTTGAATACCAAAATGAATGCATGAGAGTTCTTTTTCAGAGATTCATGTATCATTGACGTTGCAGTCCGTGCTCTCTTTCTCTGTGTGATTGTAATTTTTCCTGTGTAACACTTCGTTCTGTTTTTCTTTCATATCTGGAACATAGTGTTTGATGATTAGAATTCATATACTTATGCTCTATTCATCGTTTCAGGTATTATATGATTTTTTCTACTAAGGTTGATATGGAATTCGTCTTAGGCGCTCTATATTGATGGGCTGTTCCCTCGTCTTTTCTATTTCACCTTGACAAATGAAATAACTACAATTATGTGATTATCTTGCCTTTGAAAAATCCTGTGTATGCATTTTGGGGATCTTTTTATATGTATATGACTCCGTTGCCCAATGGATATGTGATTGTTTCAACCAAATAAATAAACCTTTAAATATTGTTACCATTTAGTCTTGCAAAGTTGTAAAGTTCATATTGAGAGATCCCTCTCTGGAAGAGAATACCAATATCTTTCCTAAAGTGGTTTTGTTGTTACCTCAGGGTGTACCTTTTACAACCTGGGTACATTCTGAGTGCTAACAGTAGGATGTCTATGTCTCCATTGTCACTCGAGGAGGTGCGACGACGGGAGATGATGGACCCCAGCCACACGTTTTATTAGCAAAGAAGAAGAAAGTGACGTTTGATATTGCGATTGAAAAAGAGATGTTTTTTGAAACTCAGGACATGATCGGACGAAACCTTGGTAAGTTGCTTGTCTATGAAATGTCGTCTGCCTTTGATTTATCCTTAGAAGCAGGACAATCGCGGCAACATGGTACCTTATAGCAGTTCTTTGTGAAATGCTTAGCACTGGCATGAGATCCTGAGGCTCTTGTTGAGCTGGAGAGGTTGTTGTACCATCCAAGAAAGGAGCTAAAGGACTCCACAGTGAACTCCTTGCAGAAGAAAAAGATAGGTAAAGAGATCCGTATGAATATCCATATTGGTGACTATGAGGTGGACTCATTTATCCTGGACCTGGGATCGGATGTGAACATCCTGACTAAGAAAAACTGGCAAAAAATGGGGATCCCAAAGTTGGGTTGGTGCCCTGTGCAGCTGTGATTGGCGAACCAAGCTAAGGTGCAACCCATTGGATGGGTCATGAAATTTATTGTCAATGTTGAAGGTATGATAACACACATTGAATTTGATGTGATCGAAGTCGTTAATAGAGAATTCTCCTATCACACGCTTCTGAGTATTGGATGGGCCAATGGAAGTATGGCAGTGATTAATTTTAAGAAGTGTATGATGACATTCAAGAACCAGGACATTCAGTTCATCACACCCATGGATCGAAATGAGGGCTAGAGATACATTGAACCTATGAAGGATGAAGTTCTCAAGGGGTGGGATCATTCTTACAACATCTCTCAAGACTATATCTTGTTGATGTATTTGTAACTTCATAATGTATTCACTCGTAATCTTATGTATTGTACCCTGATGTTTATTCTGGGAAGTGTCTGTAATGTATTTGAGTCATGTCATGCCCCGATGTTCCTATCGGGAGATTCAATAATGTAAACAAGTCATGTAAATTCATTGTGGGTAACCCTCCTATTGATCAAGGGTTAAATTCCCCACAGTTGTGGGGCACTAGGGCTATTAGACTCTCCTAGAGAAGTCAGTCCTAGGTAAGTTAATGTAAGTCAGGTCATTAGTACCCCAGTTGTGGTTACTCGAGCCTACATAATTGATTTAGGATTACTTGAGCCTACATAACAGAGTTAAAGGTTAAGTGAATGAAAGAATATAAATAGAGAGTGAGACTCTCTATTTATTACACACTCACTCACTCACTGGGGCGCATGAGTGAGAGAAGAAGTTACTGGGACAAGAAAGAGAGAGACTACTGGTGTCGGGAGATCATCTTATTGTTTTTGGGGTTTTTCTTTTGGTGCTGATTCTATCTTTGAGGAAGTTACGTGATTTTCTCCTTTATGGTTTCCCCAAGGAAAATATTTGTGTTCATTGTCTCTTGTGTTTTATTGTTGTGCATGTTATTCTCTCAGAGAAGATCCTAAGATCATAATGCTAGCTTGAATGATAAAAATCTAACATGGTATCAGAGCTAACCTGAGAAGAATACATTGTGCAGCTGCAAAAGCTAGGGATTCTTACTTTTTGGGTCTCTCTCCACAATTCATCATCAAAATTATGCTAGGATGACTCTCCATTGAAGGGCGCATCTTTCTGTCGAAGTAGAATTTGATTCTGGGCATTTTTAGTTTTTGGTGCGGGAAATTAGGGCTTTTTACAGAAGAAGAATTTTTGAGTGAGCTCGGCATAGGATTTCTCTCCTCATCAAAACCAAAGTTTAGAGACCTGGGTTGAGATTTTTGGTTGGGTATAACTACGGGAAATTCAAACCCTAGTTTGACCCCGAGCCGAAAAAACTCTAAAATACTAAAACTGATAAGTTTTGGTACATTCGTTATATCTTAGGATTAGAGAAGTATCATGAGCAAAAACTTTCACAGGCTAAATATAAAATATTTATTTACACGGTATCCATATTTTAGCCTCATATTTGCTATATTCTAGGAGATATGATCCCTCCAATTTAGGGTTCCATCCTCTTCTAGGATTCATCCCTAAACAGGATGCCTGGGGAGAATTTCTATATCTTAGGCTACAAAAGTACAAATGAAATTTATGAAGATGTTCCAGAAAGGGAATGAAATGTATATTCTATGTTAGAAGTTTCAAATCCTGAAGATGAAATAGGGACATGTGGCAGTCCGTACAAATTTGCTATGCTGAACAGTCCTGAAACATGTCACCTTGGGAAAATGATCATAAGTCCCAATTGGTGAAACCAATTATGATGAAACCTATGGTGTTGGAATAGGGATAGGTGAGGCTACCTTAGTACGAATTTTCAGACATAGAGTATCATTCATTTCAAATATACTACAGAAACAGTATCAGGAATTTCTGTAGAAGAAATTGGTAAACTAGGGCTTCCTGTTCCAGGAGCTTCCCTCCACTGTTTTTAGAAAAGGAGTACATTTGACAGCTTTATTTGAAGAGGTATATCTTTCTATCCAATCATATCTAAAATATTCCAAGTTTTCAAAATTAGTGTTTCTTTGACAAACCCTAGATCAGCCAGCTCCAGAACCAGGACATACACCTCAAATCGGTAAGATCTAATCTTTTGCTATTTACATATGAGGTTCTTATTTCAAAGTGATCTATCACATCAGCTTGATGATAAGCTTGGTGAAGTTGACTACTTCCAAGCATGGAAGTATATGATCTCTCTGAATAAAATGAATTGGACATCTACATAAGTAGAGAGGTTCCAGTTCTAGAGGGAGATGAGGCTAAAAGCCTTACACAAGAATAACTTGGTCAAGCCCCCCCAAAAAAAGATCATTGCTGATTCAATCACGGATCACCTTATACCACAAGTGTCTTCCCTAAAGACACTGAAAGGGATGGTTGATTCCTTGACCAAGCTATTTGAAGGGAAGAACATAAATCAAAAGATGACTTTGAGAAAACAGTTGAAGAATGTGAAGATCTAGAATGCATAGACCATACAGTCATACTTTACAAGGGTCTCTCAAATCAAAGAACAACTTGTAGTTGTAGAAGAAGAAGTGGGGAATGCAAAAGTGGTGATAGCCACATTGAATGGCCTCCCAGGATCATGGGAATCCATTCATGTGAGGAATGTGTGCCAGAAGGAAGTGATTACTTTCAGCAGACTCTAGGAAGAAGAAAAAGCTCGACTCATAATAAGAGAAGAGAAGATGGGAGCAACTGAAGATCAAGCTCTCACCATCTAAAGAAGATCCCTCAAGAGATGAGGAATACAAAGGACTCAATTCTTAAAGAGCCTCTTATCCATCTTGAGCATTTGGATAAGAAATGATGCTGTTATGAATGAAGAAGATGATGAAGCTAGAAGAAGGAGTCTACCCATGAAACAAATAAAGATAAGTATTCAATTGTCATTTCATGATATTGTTTTTGTTATGCATTTGTTTATAATAGAATGTTTGCATTAATGACAGTATACTACTAGTATGCATGTGATGGGTAAGTAGCTCATGGTGCTATACAACTCTCCATTGCTACTTTTTTAGAATGAAACCTCTCTGCTGACATATTGGATTAGTGCACAATCTCAATGTTGTCTTGGTAGAGATGGAAGCTATCTAGAAAGTTTCCGTGAGATATGGATGAATGTTGTATTGGATAAAATAGTTGCATAATCATATATCTTGATGAAAAAGAATTTTTCATTATGAATATAACTTATGAAATGTTTCTAACCATACAACTAATGCATTTGACTTGTAAGAAATATCACGTAAAATTGCCTACAAGCAAAGAAGGATGAGACTTGTTCTGAAGAACAAGTGACGACAATTCAAGATGAAGAATAATATGATGGATGCAACAACATCATTGATGTAGAACCTTCTAGCTATGAAGAAGTAACCAAGAAGAAAGGGAAGACTAGTTCAAGAAGAATGACGTCTAGGATGCAGTATCGATATGTGAAGGGAAGTTTGTAGTTCCATCATGCAGTAGATGGAAACATCATGGGATACAAGGCAAGATTTGTAGCACGAGGATTCTCACGAAAAGAAGGCATAGACTACGGAGAGACATTTGCATCCAGTGGGAGTTGAGACACATGACAAGAAGAATCATGTGTGCAAATGAAAGAAGGCCTTCTACAAGCTCAGAAGACACCCATGGGATAACACATACATGAGGAGCTTGATGAAGATCTGAACCTTTGCTACAAAGTTGAAGATGAAAGTCTATAGAGGATGACAAGCTCAAAGATGGGTGTGACAAGAACTTTTGAAAAGGTTCAAGATAGACGATATTGGTATCCAGTGATCCTAGATCGATACATAGAATATTAGTAGCAAAGGAAGCTACTTGTCACTCCAGTACATAATGTTTCAGTGCATAGAGTACGAAAGAAAAAGGGAGTGACTGCAGAAGATCCCGAGGTTCGACATGGTACGATAGGATGGACAGATTACTGATGACTCTAGGATTTACTGAGAGTAAAGCGGATTCCAACCTTTGCTTCAAGGTTGAAGGCGCAAGACCAGTGATGCTCCTGTTATATGTCGATGACTTGTTCCTGATAGAAAAGAGGAACTCATTAAAGTTGCAAGAGGAAGCTTGCTGCTGAGTTCTAAATGCAGGACTTGGGCATGACACACTATTTTCTAGGCATGGAGGTGTGGTAGAATGCAGATGGAATATCCCTGGGACAAGGGAAGCATGTAGTAGATATCCTAAAGAGGTTCAGGATGATGGACTGCAAGGCCATGCCCACACCTTTGGAATTGAACCTGAAGCTATTAAGTGATGCTTCATCAGAGACGGTTGATGCTATGATGTATCGTCAGATGATAGGGTCCTTGATGTACCTGATGAATACGAGACCATTTATTTGCTTTGCTATGAACATATTGAGACATGTTCACCTGATGGTTGCAAAATATGCAGTGAGGTACCTAAAGGGTACAGTTTACTATGGGCTCAAGTAGAAGGCTGATCAGAAGATTAACCTGGAAGGTTATGTTGATTCAGATTGGGTAGGCAGTGCCATCGATAGGAAGAGCACTTTAGGGTGCTGATTCAGTATGGCATCAGGTGTTATCTCTTGGTTTAGTAGGAAACAGTCTTGCGTGGCACTGAGTACAGCTGAAGAAGAGTATGTCGTAGCTTGTTTAGCTAGTTGTGAGGGAGTATGACTGAGGAAGCTACTGTCTGATTTATTTGATCTCCAGTTGGATGCTACTTGTATATATTGCGACAACCAGAGTTGTGTGAAGTTGTTGAAGAACCCGGTGTTCCATGACAAGTCAAAGAATATTGAGATCAAACATCACTATATCAGGGACATGGTGCAGAGAGGAGCAGTGAAGCTCTAGTATGTTGTGACAGAAGAACAGATAGCTGATGTGTTGATGAAGCCATTGGCCAAAGTGAAGTTTGAGTACTTTAGGGAGAAGCTTGGTGTTCTCCAGATCGAGGTTTCCCCCAAGGGTAAGTGATGAGTCTGTGAGCCATTCTGACATGGTGAGAGGATTGGTTCCTTCCATGGTCAGATGTAAGGGCTGAGCCTTTCTGTCATGGTGAGAGGATTGGTTCCTTCCATGTCAGATATGAGTGCTGAGCCATTTTGATGTGACTCTAGCATTGGTTCCTACATGATCAGATATAAGTGCTGAATGCCATTCTCAGAATGGAGGCACCTGGTCAGTTACCAGGAATACTCAGCCTAGAGCTGAGGGCCATTCTAATGAGACTATAGGATTGGTTCCTACATGATCAGATATAAGTGTTGAATGCCATTCTCTGAATGGAGGCACTTGGTTAGTTACCAGGAATACTCAGTCTGGGGCTGAGGGCCATTCTGATATGACTGTGGGATGTGTTCTCACATGATCAGATATAAGTGCAGTTCCATTTTGATGTGATTGAGGGATGTGTTCCCACTTGATCAGATATAAGGGATGATGGCATTCTTTGGGAGAATGGAGGCACCTGGTCAGTTACAAGGAATCATCAACCTGGGGTTGAGATCCCTTTCGACATGTAGGCTACATTGGTTCCTCGCATGGTTGAATATAAGTGTTGAGCCCTTCCATGGATGATAGTTGGTGTTTCCTATCATGCTAGTGGATGTGAGTGTTGTGCCTTTCCATAGATGATAGTAGTTGTGTCCTATCATGCTGGTGGATGTGAGTGCTGAGCCTTTTCACAGATGGTAGTAGGTGTGTCCTACCATGCTGGTGATTGTAAGTTATGTTCCTTTCCACAGATGGTAGTAGCTGTGTCCTACCATGCTAGTGGATGTGAGTGTTGTTCCTTTTCACAAATGATAGTAGTTGTGTCCTATCATGCTGGTGAATGTAAGTGTTGTGCATTTCTGACATGGTGTTGGATGTGTTCCTCTCATGGTCAGATGTGAGTGCTGGCCATTCTGACTTAGGGTCAGATATAAGCACTGAAGAAGACCTACATGGAGGCTAGGCCTACAACCAACAAGAAAAAGGGCTGGCTCTGTAGAACTTCCTGCAACGAGAAGAATCATGAGATAGCACCTATGATGATGACCCAGTGATGATCCAGATCGAGTGATGATCCAGATCCAGTGATGATACAGATCCAATGATGATGATCCAGCAGTGATGATCCAGATCTAGTGATGATGATCCAACAGTAATGATCCAGATCCAGTGATGATCCGGATCCAGTGATGATGATCCAACAGTGATGATCCAGATCGAGTGATGATCTAGATCCAGTGATGATGATCCAGATCCAGATGAAGATGACGAGAACTCAATGATGATCCAGATGATATAGAGAAGAAGACTTGTGCTGATAAATTGTGTCGAGAGAATACCTTCCTAGTTAAGAGGGAGTGTTGATGTATTTGTAACTTCGGAATGTATTCACTCGTATATCTTATGTATTGTACCCCGATGTTTATTCCGGGAAGTGTCTGTAATGTATTTGAGTCATGTCATGCCCTGATGTTCCTATCGGGAGTTTCAATAATGTAAACAAGTCATTTAAAGTCATTGTGGGTAACCTTCCTATTGATCAAGGGTTAAAGTCCCCACAGTTGTGGGGCACTAGGGCTATTAGACTCTCCTAGAGAAGTCGGCCCTAGGTGAGTTAATGTACGTCGGGTCATTAGTACACTAGTTGTGGTTACTCGAGCCTACATAACTGAGTTAGGATTACTAGAGCCTACATAACTGAGTTAAAGTTTAAGTGAATGAAAGAATATAAATAGAGAGTGAGACTCTCTATTTATTACACACACACTCACTCATTGGGGTGCATGAGTGAGAGAAGAAGTTGATGGGACAAGAAAGAGAGATACTCCTACTATCGAGAGATCATCTTACTATTTTTGGGTTTTTTCTTTTGGTGCTGATTCTATCTTTGAGGAAGTTGCATGGTTTTCTCCTTTAAGGTTTCCTCGAGGAAAATCTTTGTGTTCATTGTCTCCTGTGTTTTATTGCTGTGCATGTTATTCTCTCAGATAAGATCCTAAGATCATAATGCTAGCTTGAATGATAAAAATCTAACATATCCACCTGACTATCGAGAGAGAACTTGGATGGCGCAGTGCTAGCTCTGCATCCTTTGATTCTAATGATGCGCCCGAGAATTGGAAAAACCGCATGCATGAGGCATCCTTTAGGAAGCGTGGTCTAATTAAACAATCTCTATGTCATGTTATGACTGGAATTATTGAATTGCCAGTATATGAAGGGATACCAGAGCTGTCTGCATTTTTAACAGTATTTGAAGAGAGACTCTCAGTGCCACAGTGACTATTGGCATTGGAGGAAGCACTGACGGCTAATCCAGCGTGATGGTGGGAAGCTCATAAGAAAATGATTACCGGATGGATGCAGTGTCACAGGATGATGACAATCCATTTTGGTACCGCAGAGGTGTACCACACTAGGAAGTATGATGGGAAGAATGACCCTGACAGCCATTTGGCTGAGTGTCAAACACTATGGGTAGCACGACCAAAGGATGAATGGGTCCATTCTTGTATTCATACATTGGATGAAATGCCAAGGTCTTGGTATGTATCTGCAGTGCTGTTCAGAGAAATAATTACCTAGGAGGAGTTGACGGGTTGTTTCACCCACAATTTTAGTTTCATAGATGCCAATCCTGATGTCCACAATGTACTTTAGATCATTCGAGATGTAGTCTTGAAAATTGTGCCAGTCGCATATCCTATGGATCCAGATGCGCATTTCCATATGCAATCGATGATGGAATGCTATAACATTTCTGGCGAGCCAGAGGATGATGATGATTTGCAAAATATTAACATTCCAGAGACTGAAGGGAGTCAAGATGTCATAGCATCGGATGTGCCGATTGATCAAATGACTCAACCACTGAAGATTAAGAAAGTTAACATTGGGACGGATGAGAATCCGAAGTTCACAAATGTTGGGGACTACTAGGATGAGGAGACCTTGGACAAGATCACGGATCTCCTTCATGAGTTTCAAGATCTGTTTCTGAAAAAATTCTTCGAGATGTAAGGGATATTGGGAGACCTAGGGTAAATGAAAATCTCGTTGAAGCTAGATGTCGAACCAGTGTGACAGTGACCATATCATCTGAATCCATGATACAAAGACAAATTTAAATCTAAGCTTGATCATATGTTGGATGTTGGAATCATCGAACCTGTCGAAGAGTCAGAATGGATCAATCCTATTCCAAGATAAGAAAACTAGCAAAGTTTGGATCTACGTCGACCTCAAGAAACTAAACAACGCCTGTATGCATGACCCATTTCCAACACCGTTCACTGATGAGGTACTTGAAGGAGTAGGTGATTAAGAAATGTACTCCTTTATAGACAAGTTTTTGGGTTATCACCAGATCAGAATTGCCAAGGAGGATCGACATAAAACAACATTTGTCATTGAATGGGGATGTTTTCAATATACAATGATGCCTTTTGGGTTGAAGAATGCTCCTGTGGTATTCTCTTGGGTCGTCATTACTACTTTTAAGGATTTCATTCAAAATTTCTTATAGGTGTACATGGATGATTGGACAGTGTACGGTCTAATCAAGGATCGTTTGGCCAACCTTTGACTGATGCTGGAAAGGTGTTTCCAACACCAGATCGTGCTAAACTCCAAAAAGTGCATTTCTTGTGCCTCATTCAGCATACTGTTAGGGCATATTGTGTGCAAGCAAGAGTTACTAGTTGACCCTACAAAGATATATCTTATATTGAGTTTTCCCCCATTGACCAATGCAAATATGCTTCGGGCAACATTGGCGCACACGAGATATTATCGCAAATTTATCAGAGGCTACACTGCGATCGCCGCCCATATGGAGAAATTATTGAAGAAAGATGCAGTATTTGAATGGAGTCTAGAGTGTCAGAGTAGCTTTGACATGCTGAAGGCCAAGATGTCTTCGACACCATTACTTGTATTCCCAAATTGGAACAAGGAGTTCCACGTTCATGTTCAAATGCATCTTCTGTTGCGCTAGGAGTAGTGCTTGCGCATCCAGGCAACGACGACTTGGATCACCCTATTGCTTTTGCGAGTCAGAAGTTATCATTCACATAAAAGAATTATACAACCACAGAGTGCGAAGGGCTAGCGATGGTTTATGTGCTACAAAAATTCAGGCATTACCTTTTAGGAGGTCACTTCAAGATGTTTACTGACCATTCAAATTTGAAGTACCTGGTCAATAAGCCTGTGTTGGGGGGGAAGATATGCAAATGGCTACTCCTCTTTCAGGAATTTGATTTTGAGATCATCATGAAGCCGGGTCACTTGAATGCTGGACCTGATCATTTGTCCAGAATTGAGATGGGTGAGGAACCTACTAACATTGAAGATGGACTTCTTGATGCATAATTGTTTCGACTTGACATGGCAGATGACCATTATGCTCCAATAATCTAGTTCTTAGCAATGGGAGTCACACCAGAAGAACTTTCCATGAGTCAAAAGAAGCAGTTGGTGGTTAAATATTTTGATTTTCAGTTGATTGATGGACAGTTGTATAAGATGGGACCTGATGAAATTTTGCGGCGATGTGTCCTCCCACATGAACAAGAGAAGATTTTGGAAGAAGCACATGCCGACATTGCCGGGGGACACTATGGAGGATGGGATACTGCGCGGAAGGTGCTTCCCATAGGGCTTTGGTGTCCCACTCTTCATAAGGATGTGACAAGTTATGTGAGGAGCTGCGACGTCTGTCAACGCATTGGAAAACCATCACGGTGGGATGAGATGCTACTCGTACCCCAGGTAAATTTGAAACCTTTTGATAAATGGGAAGTAGACTTTGTGGGTCCGATAAATCCACCTAGGAAAAGAACTGGTACACACTACATAATCACTACGATGGACTATCTGACATGATGGGCAGAGGCTACACCAGTTGTGGGCTGTACTGCTGCGACGACAGCCAGATTTCTATTTGAGAATATTGTGATGTGGTTTGGGTGCCCGAGAATGTTGATGAGTGATCAAGGTAGTTATTTTATCAACCGCACAGTAAGAGCACTGACAAAATAATTACAGGTTTAGCACAATAAAAGTACACCATACCATCCGCAGGCGAATGGAACGGTGGAGGCATTCAAAAAAATATTGGAGCACACACTTACCAAGGTATGTAACACTAACCGCTATGACTGGGATCTAAATATTCCTGTAGTGCTATGGGCTTATCGCACCACATGCAAGAGATTGATGGGGAAAACACCGTTCAAATTGGTATATGGGAAAGAGGCAGTTATGGCTATGGAATACATCGTTCCCAGTCTGTGCATTACTATTGCGACTGAAATGGATGATGATGATGCACTAGAGGAGCGCGTAGCGCAACATATATAGCTTGACGAAGACCATTTCATTGTGGGTTTCCACTAGCACATTGAGAAATACCGACAGAAGGCGTGTCATGATCGCCACATAAAGAACAAACAATTTCAGCAA
The DNA here is from genome assembly GCA_001517045.1 of Pseudotsuga menziesii. Classification (NCBI taxonomy): domain Eukaryota; kingdom Viridiplantae; phylum Streptophyta; class Pinopsida; order Pinales; family Pinaceae; genus Pseudotsuga; species Pseudotsuga menziesii. The sequence goes on from LPNX010897633.1 coordinate 499,643, forward strand.
GGGGATTTGGTGCTGCTATATGACAACAAGTTCTTGAAGCATCCAGGTAAGCTACAGATGCACTAGTTAGGTCCTTATATTTTTAACTCTATTACCTCTGGGGGTGCAATTCAATTAAAGTAGTTAGATGGTGCGGTACAACCAAAGCTCGTGAACGACAATTGCTTGAATCCATATCAGACAGGGGAAGGTCTGCGTAATGCCTGAAGCACTGTGCACTAAAAAAAAGGCCGGGGGGGGGGGAGGATAGAGGAAGAAAGACACAAGAACAAGGATAGAACAATAAATACACAAAATATAAGAAGAGGTAGGGTAGACAAAAATCAGAATGACGTGCCAGAAGGGGATGTGAAAGAGTAGGAGTCATTAGCACAGTTGGAAGGATCTGTCGCAACCGCTGAAGGGTTGCAATAGAGGAAACATAAACACTAGTTAAAGAGTAGTCAATATAAGTAATCAGACAACACCGCACACTACTCGAGCTGAGAATGAGAAGGATAGATACAGAGAAGTTGTAATTGCACCAAGAGAGAGGAGCTGCACTGAGAGAACAGTCATTGCATGAATGAGAGGAGCTGGCCGAGAGACCAGTATTTGCGTGGAAGAGAGAGGTTGCACATGTGAAAGTGGTTGTGCACAAGGAAATGGTTGCACTAGAGGAAGTGACTGCACTTTAAGGAATGGCTAAACAAGAGGAAGAATCAGTTGCGTTGCTTAGATGGTAGATCCCACCAACTAGAAGATAGTGACTAGACGTCACATCATTATTCAATGAAGGCCATTAAGACAGATGACTAACATCACTTTTTGACGTAACGCCTAATGATAGCAGATCCAAGAGGTGGGGTGGAAAAATCGATGACGTATTTGGAACATAAATGAATGATTTAGTCATAATGATGCACTTGAGATATTCATGATGGCATCTAAAATGAAGATGGTGTTATAAGTAAAGGGTCGACAGCCAAGCGAAAACCATTAGGCGGCGCTGCATTGTGCCAAGTTGCAGAAGGGCTGGGACGGGTAGTTGAAGGAAGCTCCACTGCATAAGGTAGTGGCCATATAAGGGGAAATGCAAGCTATACTTGATACAAGGCAAACTATGAGTGAGAATTCTTTCTCAGCAAAAATTGAAGAAGAAGTTGTAAGTATGTGGGGTAGCTCATCTAAGACGAAAGTGTCTAGTAAGGTTGTCCTTGGCTATATTTCTCCTAGTCGGGTTGAGGCGTAGACTGAGATACCCACGAGGAATCTGGATGGGACTAGAGTTCTTTCCCCACTTGACTAATTCTGCAGGAACAGAGCACCGGTTCGACCTCAAGCATCCCGGGTTGATCCTGAATGCAAGGAAGGACAAGGGCGTGGAAGCAGGACTGGCTTTAGTATTTGCGGTTGCATACAATTGCCGGGCAGCAGGAAGCTTCCCAAAGAGTAACAATGAATTCGAAGACGTTCAACAACCAGTATTCATAGATGCAGGAGCACGATGGCATCGCAGGAAACAAATTTGCATAGGTATTCCAAGGTCCGCCATAGTTGACCTTGGAGGAGGCAATTGCAACCAATTGCATAATTCAACAAGTTTAGAGAAGTAGCACACTGTTTCCTATGAGAAGTGTTTTTCCCTTCAGGTTGCTGCACGCACCAGGCCCACTTGACGTGGCTCGAGGATGAGCCATAAGACTGTGTTGGGGGCCTGTTGGCATAGGGTTGGGGGTAAGTGAGTTGCGCATCATCTAGGATACTGGGAATACTCACGTGACACCACACAAGGCAAAGATAGTGCGATAGGCAGAAAATAGTCCACTTTTTGATATTTTCATGTCACTTTTTGTACTTATTGACCATTTCTTCAGAATATCGGTCCTTAGTGGTTAAGTTAGTTAGAAGTGGACCTTGAATGTAAAAAGCGCAAGCCTATAAATAGAATAATTATGCATGTAAGACTCTATATGAATACATAGAGAGACATATAGATATTCATGGAGAGTGGATACTAGATGTGATACTAGACAGAGTGATACTGGATCATTGTCTGTTTTGATTTACGATTTGTTCTGCGGAGTTAATATGATGTGATGTGGATTGATCTGAACTCTTGTCGCCTTTTATCTTTTCCTATTTTACCTTGTTGCGATTTTGATGCTGAATGATGAATAAATATGCATATGAATGGATAATGTGATGCTTTCTGCTTATGGATACTGTCATCCTTTAGAATTGTTTTCTACATTGATAGATCTGTTGCACTTATGAATGAATAAATGCGACATAATTAATGGTTCAGTAAGTATATTAGATCTGGAAATTGAGTCGATGAACCTTTGATGCTTTAACCCTCCTCTATACTACGGAAACTTGGTTCCGATATATCTCCCTCGAACATCTAGGGTGAGACCTCATCTGCTATGTGGGTGTTGCTAGACATGGTAAAACCTATCTGGGTTGATGCTCAAGGAGATCTCGGTGTGTTGAGCATCGACATAGTGGAACCCCTGTTGACTGGGTTTTGTTGGTCAGGATTGCGCCAACAAATCGGCAGAATGCGCTCCCAATGAGTGATGTCAGACCTACAAAAGCAATAAAGGAGGGTAACAATTGAGCTAACCTAGCTCTGATACCATGTGTAAATTAAGCCCAAACGTAGATCTACTAAAATCACAAAATTGCTTGTAAAACATGCATAGATTCACTCAAATTGGAGATTGTATGCGATGCATAAAACAAAATTCTATTGAATAAGTTTACATCAAACAAAACTATGACAAAATAGATTATACAAATATATAATTATACCATAGATTCAAATGCATAAGGATTCTATTCGAATCAGCACAAAAGCAGGCTTACTAAAAATTCAAAATCCCCCCATAGGTGCATAAAACACTTTCCTACTCTATCAAGAAGGTCAAGAATATGATGAATGAGTTGTATCAACTGATAAGTTAAGGAAAGTGGATAAAATCATGATTTTGGAAGAGGAAAAGAAGGAGGGCGAGTTGTACAAAAAAACAAGGCAGTTGCTTTAAGACTAGCTTTACCTTTTGCCTTAAAAGATGTTGAAAAGTAGTCTAATTCCGGATAAGGAAGGAATGTGCACTTACTAAATTGGTCAGTCTGATGGGTTGTCAAAATATTCTCCATAATCTTTCCAAAGCGCTCTTGTAGGCATTTTTTGCAAGTTTGACCACATGAAGCAAGTGGATGCCAACTAGCTAGTGTAGGACCTAGGAATTTAACCACAATTATTAAATTTTATATCCCAAGTACGGGAATGGGTTTTGATTATTCTAAAAAAATTTCTCTCAACTATTGCAATTTTTTTTATCTTCTAGTAGAGATGTGTTGGGTGGCATTCGTACCATATTTTGGATCACTAGAACTTTCAATTGACTGGACATAATTAGAGGGGTTGGTTAATTTATGATGAGACATAGTTGTTTGGGCTTCTAACTTTTCAAAAAATGAGCATAATGAAGTGTTCCAATGTGTATTTTCTATATCACCTATTTTTTTTTACAATAGTAGGGGGTATTAGACCATCAACATTGTGTAATCGATCATTGATGTAATAGATGAGTGTGACACATCGATGGTTCTCCTTCAACTCTTGATATTTTGAAAAACCACATACTATTGGGGTGTCATAAAAGATATCTTACTCATGCCGAATTACCGACAATGACCCAGGATTGTGGCTGGAAGATGACATGTTACAATTAGTAGGGGAAAGTGGTTTCCCATTTTCATCTACAAATTGCTTCTAGTATCTTGCTCCTGAAAAGAGCTTATGATGTTTATAATTGGTGGATTGTCTTGTGCATCCAAAATAGACCCTAAGTTGTGATCCTCAGATACAGAGTACATTGATATTTAGATTCACATAGATAAGTAACATAAGTTCAAATAAATAATCAAAATATAAAGAAAACCTGAACTTACTAAAGATGGAAAGGGTGAACTCGTCGAACTTTGAACAAGATGGAATGAGATTGAATTTGAAGAACTTTCCATTTGATACTATAACCTTTTCTCCTTACATTTGATCCAAAACAATAATCAATATATGTCTCTACAGTTCTAAAATATTTTTAAGAACCATATCATAATCTTCCTTCCAATATAGTTTGGAAACAATTTTGAAAGAATAAAATAAGTTTAACAAACACATTTATGATATGAAATATTGTAATTGGTGTGGTTGAATCCTGAAAGAACAATTGACATGAATTAAATTTTTAAGTTGAAACATCAAATCATAGGATTTTTAAATGAAATCTGTATGCCAAAGCAATAATGTAACATACCTCAATTTTCAAATTAAAAAAAATTCTATAACCATATATCTACAAACAATTTAAATAAAAACTTATATGTTATGAGGCATTACAAACAAAATAGAGATTTTAAAACATAACCCTGGTCATATGAAATGTTCATCATCTACTTAACAAGACATAGAAACCCTTTTCCCAACAGAATAGTTTTCGAAACCAAAAACCCAAAAAACTAAGTTACTTTTATTTTGCAAGAACCATTCTGCAGTTATGATTCCATGTTCTGCCTTCTGTTGCGGACCTTGGAAGTTAGAACCTTCATGAAATGATCACTTGGTCTTCCAGATTTCCTCCTTTCGAATTTTGCCTTCCGCCTTTTGCTGTGGAATCTAGGAATAAGAACTCAACGAAACGATCACCTTGTCTTTGTCTTTCCGCCTTCCACTACGGACCTTGAAAGTCGAAAAATCCATGAAACAATCACTTGGTCTTTTGGATTTCCTCCTTTCACTGCAGAATTCAGAAATTGGAAAACCCAACATATCGATACCTTCATTTGACCACTTTCTACCTTCCGCGTTCCGCACAATATTTTCTGCACCATTGATCCTTGTGGGAACAACCTTGACCGTCGATTTTTTTTGATGCAGAAATCAAATCCCAGAAAATCCAAGTTTCGTTATTCTTATTTCTGGACTTTTTTCCTTCTGTATTCCTCATCAGATTTCTGCACTATTGATCCTTACGGAAAAAACCTTGACCGTCGATCTTTATTTGATGCTGAAATCGGATCTCGAAAACTCCAAGTTCCGTTAACTTAATTATTGCCTTTTCGCGTTTTACATTTCACAAATTCCTTCCGCACTGTTGATATTTGTAGAATCAACCTTAACCATCGATCTTGATCTGATGCAGAAATCAAGAATCGGAACTCAACCTTCTGCCTTGTCGTTTCTTTCCTACTTTTCGCCTTCTGCCTCCCGCAACTTCTATAAACTGTTGATCTCTTTTTGTGGCTTTAATCCTGACCATTGATCTGAATTATTTTATTTATTCACAATGAAACCTTCATGACTATCATTAGCCGTTGATCTTCCCTGCGGATGAAATCTTGACCACTGATCTTCTCCTTTACATATTCCACCATGAAACCTCCGCAACTTTTATCAGTTGTTGATCTTCTTGCGGATACAATCTCGACCATTGATCTGTTAAAACTATGGATCGATGTTTAACTCTCTTAGGAAGACTCAAGGCTGTAACAAAATCCTTTGGATAAAATTTTTGCACCCACTCTCAGCTATTAAACAACTTCCTAGTTAATCAACGAAATGGCTTGTTGACTGTCCGATCAGTGTCCCCACCAAATCAATGGTGGACTCCAAAATTATGAAGTGCATTCCATAAAAATTTCACACACATCCAAATTTGTTCAAAACCCACAACTTCTCCCTATGAAATCACTGTGGACCATTAATCTATTTTATGATCGATCTTGGTCGTAGATATCGACCTTAAATTCCAGGGATCAACTTCTGATTTCGTAGCCCGATCCCTCCTTTATCTTCCTTGCTCTTTCCCTTTCAAAATGTCCTATCGTTGTCGATCTTCTCCAAGATCGATCTCCACCGCACGATGAAAGGCAATTTGTTTAGGTTTAACTTTGGTGCTACTTTTAAGTGCAAAATCTATTTTTAACCGTTGATATGATTTCTCTTATAGATCAACATTTAACTATGGATTCAATGGGTTTCTTGTTGATTTGAGGGTTTAGAATCACTGTAATTCAATTGGATATGGAAACTACCTTAGTGATTACAACCATACCTTGATTCCAGTGACTGAGCATGATTTGGTAACATCTAACCCACTGCGCTAAGTTACTTAAAGAGATTTTCAGGAATTTTTTTTGAATACGACTCCTCTATGTAACACAGTTTTCAACCACAAAACTGAATAACTATGATCTAAGCTATAAACAACCATTATAGTTTCAAGCCAGAATTCGAAAGCTTAGTTTAAGTAATAATTATAGAAATTGACACATTCCAACAAAACATAGTAGGATATACAATCAGTTACAACAACAGAGGATTCAAATCATTAGACACATACACCTCAATTCCAATTCATTCAAAAAACGATTCTGAAATCATTAGCAGATTTACCACGGTCAGAACTAGGTAATTTTACTCAGGATAAAAATATTAATCATTACAGTAATAACATTATACAGATCTAAAATACTTCAGAGAAACAGGGATATTTGTTCTACCGAAATGCATAAACAATATTGTCTAGAAATATAACTGCAATTTACATTTCACGTATATATCCTACTGCATCTAAATGATTCATAAGAAATAGAGTAGGAACCTGGCACCAACATTGGGAAAAAAAAAGTGGAGAAGCTATTCCTCCCAACCAACTCCCAGAGCAGCCAAATTACTTGCTCCAGAACCCCCTAGCTTGTTCGCTGAACCACAAGAGAAAAATATCTCAATGCACCATCTCTTGCATTATACAGATGTTAATCCCCGTCCAATGCTAGCCTCCTGTTGCTCATGGACATACTATTAAATAGTATTTTACCTAGGACTTGGTAATTTATGAACCTCCTTCTCTTTAGCAACTCAAATAGGAGTGCAAACCCAATTTTGGGGATGATGCCCCCCGCATCTTGAGTTCTCACTCAGTGGTCTTTTCCACTTGTCATTTTCCTCTTGTGGGTCAACAAACACTCTTTCAACAACTATATTCACTTTTTTTCCCCTTCAACATATTTTATTGAATAGGGAATTTTTTATTATAAAATGTTTTATTCTTGACCTTCCTGTCAAAGAATAATAATAAAAGAATAAAAGAATTTTCTAGTAGAATTAAAAATTATTAATTTAGGGGGTATTACATACACCTCCCCTTAAAAGATAACACCATCCTTGGTGTTATAACTTTTGATTTTATTCATCCATGCCAGCCTCTTGGAATAAGTCTGGATATGCCTCCTGCATATTACTTTACATCTCCCAAGTAGATTCTTTTGGACTAAGGTGCTTACATTGCACCTTTACCTGTTCGGTGGTACGGTTTCAGAGTAATAGTTCTCTCCTATTAAGAATGTGCTCCAGTCCCACTTGAAACTCTCCCTATGGTTCCACCTGGATTACATTCTAGTCAATCACATGAGAAACATCATGAACATATCTTTTCAATATAGAAATGTGAAACACATTATGTACTTTAATACTGGGTGGTAGGGCTAGCTGGTATGCAACCGACCCTACTTTAGCTAGAATTTCAAATGGCATGCAATACCTGAGTGTCAATTTCTTATACTTGACCAATCTCAATGTACTTTTATTGGGATTTACCTTTATGTATACATGATCACCCACTTGGAACTCTCTAGGAGTTCTTTGTAAGTTAGCATAACATTTATGCCTATTCGGGGAAGCCTTCAAGTTTTGATGTACCTATTTCATGATTAGTTCCATATCTTCTAATAAATCAGGTCCTAACATCAATCTATCAATAGGGCTTCTCCATGAGATTGGAGTATTACACTTATGCCCATATAAAATTTCAAATGGACTCATACCTGCAGAAACTTGGAAATTATTGTTATAAGCAAATTCAACTAAGTGTAGGTAGTCTTCCCACTTACCTGTTTGTCCATAACATACATTCTTACCATGTCCTCTAGAACCTGGTTTACCCTTTCAGTCTGCCCATCCGTTTAGGGATGATATGAAGTACTGAAATTTAATTGGGTACCCAAGCCTTTAAATAAGGCTTTCCAGAAGTTACCTGTAAACTTCGCGTCTCTATCCGAGACTATCACTTTCGGTATGCCACGTAACATGAATATTTATTTCATGAAGATGTCTGCAATATTAACAACTTTGTAGGTAGATTTGACAGGTATAAAATGAGTCACTTTTATTAGTTTGTCAACCACAACCATGATGGAATCATGTTGTCTAAAATTCTTAGGCAATCTGGTGATGAAATCCATACAGATGGTCTCCCACTTCCATTCTGGAATGGGTAGTGCCTGCAACAATCCCGCGGGATGCTGATGCTCTGCTTTAACTTGCTGACATTCCAGGCAGTGAGCTAAGTATTCAACCAGTTCTTTTTTCATGTTTGGCCAAAATTAGTCCTTTCTGATCATGGTAATCATTTTCTGATACCCCGGGTGCCCCGAGTATGGTCTTTTATGTAGTTCATCCATGACTGTCAATTTAATTTATTGTATGTTCGGTATATAAAAGCTGTTTTTATATAACAATATTCCTTGTTGATTTAGGCTAAAGTATTTTATTTACTTTTTCTTGTTCATTTTTAGCAGTCTTTTCTTTTAAAATATGATATTCCCCATCATAATTTCCAGTACTGAAAATATGACCTCCTAGATCGTATTCGTATTTGTTGCTTGCACACAGTAATTTCACATGCCGACTCAAAGCATCTGCTACTTTATTTTCTTTTCCCTTTATGTGCTTTATTTCGAAGTCATACTCGCTTAGAAAGGAAAACCATCGGGCTTGTCTTGCATTCAAATTTTGTTGATCAAATAAATATTTAAGGTTTATGTTGTTTGACATAAGTAAAAACTTTCTCCCAATTAAGTAACGCCGCCACATTTTTAAGGTGTGAATTATAGCAGCAAGTTCTAGATCATGTGTCGCATAATTCTTCTCATGATATTTTAGTTTTATGGATTCATAAGATACACCATAATTGTATTTTAGTAAAACTCCACCTAACCCTTCATTGCAAGCATCGATACATACAACGAAATCCTTGAATGGACCAACAATTTTTAAGATCAGGGTAGTGGTTAACATGCATTTTAATTTGTTAAAACTTTCCTCGCACTTTTAGTCTGCTCAAAATTTTTTCCTTTCTTCTGTAAGGAAGTTATGGGGTACAAAATCTTAGAAAAGATTTCTATGAACTTCCTGTAGTATTCGGTGATTCCCATAAATGATCTGATGTCAGATACATTTTTAGGAACCAACCATTCCATGATGGATTTTACCTTATCTGGGTCGACTGAGATTCCATCCTTGGACACTACGTGTCTGAGGTACTGAATCTCGTCTTTGAAAAAGTCACACTTACAGAACTTTAAATAAAGTTGTTGTTCTCTTAATACTTGCATAACTATTTTAAGACGTTCTTCATGTTATTTGTCATTCTTAAAGTAGATTAATATGTCGTCAATGAAGATGTTAGAATATAATCCGTTAGGGTTATATAATGTAAATAAATAAATAGTAGGAAGCCAAACAAGCTTAGCGGAAGGTGAAACCCAACCACCATGTGATTTGTATAAATATAGGCATTTGCATTGGAATAATAATCAATCGGGAGTTATTACCAACAAGTGGTATCAGAGCCTGGCTATTTGCCTGCCATAACTCCTGGCTACATTGCATGCCTGCCATTCTCCTTGTGTTATCAGAGCACTGCCATTCTGCCTGCCAGTTCGCTCCTTTTAGGCTGCCTGCCCATCGCTAGTCTGCCCTCTGCTCTTCCCTCCTGCCAGTGCATTCTTTGCATTTGTTTCTCCTCTCCCAGCCTGTGTGCATTCATTTGTATGCGTTATTCTTGTGCTGTGTTTTTGTAGAGGAAACCCTAATCCTAAGTTATTCTTGTGCTACGATTTCATGAGGGTGTGATCTTTGCTGTGACCTATCTTTATTTGTTGAAGACTGATCAGTGTTTATGCTGCGTGTGCTACTGCGTGGAAGAATTGAACTGCCGTGGAAGCCCTTTCTTCACAGTCATGTCTTAAATCTTTTTGTGTGACTGTGTATTGAAGAGTAGACTGTGTGGTATATCTTTCATGAAGAAATTGTTTGATGAGTATAATATTGATAATGCGTTGGAGAGATATACAACATTGATATATAATGCGTTGATCTGCATTGATATCTCTTGAGACTGCGATCTACGTTGATATCTTTGGAAGAGCTGCTATTGTGACTGCAAAATATATGCTGCGATATCATAAACCCCAATTGTGCCCTAGTTTTATGCGTAGCATTTTCTATCTCACGTGCCTGTCACGTCCTCCAACCTTAATTGCTACCGCATCTGCAAAGCCTCATACATGCTCCAACATTACTCGTTTCCCATGATACAAAGCTAGAGCCATGGAATTTGCATCTGTTGGCTACACACCAATTATCCATATCTCAGGCCGGACTTGCTTTATGTAAGCAGCAATCCCAGCAATCAGACCACCTCCATGCACTGGTACAAATACATCATGTAATGGGCCCTAAAGTTGGCATATAATTTCCATTCCCGCGGTGAGTAATGCCATCGTTTGCGGACTGGAGGCGACGGAAATCTCGGAGGAGATGACCAAAATATCAGAGCTGCGAGTTTATAATCTGACGACTGTGGAGGTAGCTGCGTGGAGTACCAGCATTGGAGAAAGAATAATGTATGCTGAAGAATAATTCAGAGCTGCTCAATCAATGATTGTGGAGAAATAAATATATGCTGCGGCCTGTGATTGTGGAGCTGTGAATGCTTTGCATGGAGACTGGTTGAAGACTACTTTGAAGATTTCATTGAGACTGTGTTGTATGCTGAAGACTGAGTTTTATGCTGCTGAAGATTGCGCTGATCATTTGAGACTGTGTTGATCAATTGAAGACTTCTTGGTTGAAGAGCTATATGAGAAGAGACTGCGTTGAAGACTATGCATTGAAGACTGAATGGTGCGCTGAGCGTGGAAGCTGTGCATTGATCAACTGGTGTATGAGCCCTTGTGCTGAGTTTTCATGTGAATATTGTGTGAATATCAGTCAGTTGCGATATAGTTTGACCTTGTTTTATGCGTAAGTTTATATGCTGCATATATTGAGTTTACATGCTGCTGAATATGAAGACTGACAATTTTCTGTAAAGAGTCTCTTCTGAAGCCTTGTATCAGTATCGGTTGGCTTTCCTGAATCCTTCAGTCATACAAGTTACGGCCCCAAAAGTTATCAGCATTCTCGTTGCACTTCATTAGTTGAAATTTGAAAGGTTTGAAGTATGAAAGAACATTTCCAATACATTAGCATAAACCCTCACTTTGTATTGTGGCCGTGAAGCACTGCTTTCAATCTTTATTTGCCCTATAATTTGGGCCTGAGTGTTTGCAGTCTATTGTGTTGCAATTTGCTCGTTTTAGATATCAGAAAATGAAGACTGATATATTATACATTGTGTGACTGCAAAATATTGATATATCACACATATATTGCTGCGTTAGAGACTGCGTATTGGTGACTGCTGTCGATTTGAGGAGCAACTGAACCCTAACTTCTGTTGAGTTTTTTGTTGAAGAATAATGTATGCTGGAGAGTGCTGCGATTTTTGCTGTGTATTTGCTGCTGAAGACTGAGATTGATAGATTGCAGACCGATCTCAGAAACTGAAGACCGAGACTGATATATGCAAATGTTGTATGCTATATATTGCTAATGACTGATATAAAGAAGCCTGTGTATCACTAACAATGATATATTTTGTATCTACTGATATATTTGCTATAAAATTGCATTGTATTCACCTTGGAAGAGACTGTAGACCTGCAAGGTTATTATTTTTTATTTCTCTTTAAAAATTACACTAACAATTGTAAAAATGCAATCCATAGCACCTATTGTTGGTGATGTCCTCAATGACAAGGAAACATATCCAAAACGGTCTAGAAATATCAAGAAATCAAGCGATCCTGTCGAAGAATCCCTTGACTTTGTTCAGAAAACAAAAAATCGGTTCAAAGACCCTTCCAAGGGAGATTACAGCAAGAGAGGCAAAGGGGGCAGAAACAACTCCAGAAAAAGATCAAAGTGCAAACGTTGTGGAAAGCATGGGCACACATCAGATCAGTGTTGGGCTTCGTGGGACTCCATCAAAGACAAGCATAACCAGAAGAAAGATGACCAAGATGCTAGTAAATCTTCTGATTCTTGTATTGTTGCACATTGTAATCTTGGATTTAATGAAATGACTTCTCTTTCATCTTATAAAGATTGTTGGCTGCTTGATACTGGTGCAACATCACATATGACATTTAGAAAAGACTGTTTTGAAGAACTGAATGAAACAATAGATGGCATAGTTTACTTTGCAGATAAGTCAAGTATTAAACCAAAGGGAATGGGCACCATTCGACTGAAGATGCATGGATTCCCTAATTTCTTGTTGAAGAACGTTCTCTATCTTCCAGAGTTGCAGAGAAGCCTGCTGTCATTTGTGGAGATTCGATAGCAAGGCCATTCCATCCACATGTTTGATGGAATCGTTGAAATAAGAAATTCCTCTGACAACCAAGTCATCATGACTGGATACGAAGATGGAAAGTTGTTGAAGCTCAAGGGTTCATCCGCAAGATTTCATAACTATGCCTACCTCTCTCAGCATGGAGAAGGTAATATGTCATCTAGTTCATTGTGGCATGCAAGATTTGGTCATCTAAATTATAACAGTCTTCGTTTGTTGAGAAAGAATGGTGTATTTGGATTTCCCACCATTCCTAAAGAGAAGAATAAATGTGATGCATGTATTTTAGGGAAACATAGTAAGCTGCCATTCCATGAATCTAATTTCAGAGCAAGTAGGAAATTAGAACTAGTACATTCTGATTTATATGGCCCAATGCCAACTCCTTCAGCAAATGGGAATAAGTATTTTATGACATTTGTTGATGACTACTCAAGAATGTGCTAGACATAGTGTTTAAAGACAAAATCAGAAGCATTTCAAACATTCAAAGACTTTCATGCATTGATTGAAAAACAAGCACAATAAAAAATTGGTACACTTCGTACTGAT
>LPNX010897633.1:514233-619646 GCA_001517045.1 Pseudotsuga menziesii
GTTCCAAAAATGATCAAGTTGCAGACATCTTCACCAAAGCGCTTGGACGAGAAAAGTTTGAAAGGTTCAGAAACATGCTCGGACTTATGAACACCCCCCTTCGGATTAAGAGGGGGATTGTTAGAATATAATCCGTTAGGGTTATATAATGTAAATAAATAAATAGTAGGAAGCCAAACAGGCTTAGCGGAAGGTGAAACCCAACCGCCATGTGATTTGTATAAATATAGGCATTTGCATTGGAATAATAATCAATCGGGAGTTATTACCAACAAAAGACAACCACAAATTTATCCAGATAGTTACTTAAGATGTTATTCATTAAACACATGAACGCAACAGGTGCGTTTGTCAACCCAAAGGGCATTACGACAAACTCATAGTGATCGTAATGGGTCCTAAAAGTTGTTTTAAAAATATCTTTATCCTTTATTTGCACTTGATGATAACCTGACCTTAAAACTATCTTTGAAAATACAGTTGCTCCACTGACTTGATTCAACAGATCATCTATCCGGGGAAGTGGGTATCAGTTTTTAATAGTCATTTTATTTAGTTTCCTGTAATCTATACATAATCTTAGTGTACCATCTTTCTTTTCCACAAGCAAGATTGGTGCTCCCAAGGGAGACACACTTAATCAAATGTACTTTTTATCGATTAGTTGTTGTAATTGTGATTTTAGTTATGTGTTCGATTATGTTCATTAGATATGGATATTTCGATGCTGGTACCACTCTAGGTATCAGATCGATTGTGAAGTCTATATCCCTTTTTGGAGGAAGTCCAGGGACTTCCTTCGGAAATATATATTCGAACTCCTTTAAAACATGCATGTCTTCTAGTTTAGGATTCATATCATTTTCCTTATCATTCATTATATGTACTGCGAATACCTTACATCCTTTTCTGTCTGATCTCTTCATTTGAAGAGAAAATATTTCTCTGATTGTTACCTTCCTAGGAATTCCTTTCACTTTTATATTATTTTCCTTATTATCAATACATGTAAATGTTTTATCAAAACAGTTTAGCAAAAATTTATGCTCTTCAAGCCAATACATTCCTATCAACAGATCATAAGATCCTAAAGGAAATATATTTACATTCACATGTGTAAGAAAATCATTCAACATTTTCTTACAATTTCTAACAATACTTGTAACCTTTCTTTTTGTACCTATGGCTAATTGTACTAGCAATGATTTATCAAACTTTTTAGGTACCAAATTGCATAAATCAACTACTCTAGGGGAAATATAACTTAGTCTTGCGCCTGGATCAATTAAGATAGAGATAGGTTGATTATTTATCATACCTTCAATTTCGACCATGGAAGTCTGGTGGTCTGCTTGCCGATTCTCCAATGCAGCACAGATTCTAGGCATGCTCCTAGCCATATCCCCAACTGTAAATGCTTCCTGGGTAGAATGGACATTAAACTTCTGCTTCCTTGCTGGACAATATTTAAAGTAGTTTTTCTCCCCACATTCCCAAGATTTTAAGGGTTCTTTTTGTGCTGGGTCTTTATTAGGAACAATTGAGGGTAATGTAGAATCGTAAGGTTTAAAACCTTTGTAATTATTACCCTGATACCCTTTGTGATTATTTCCCATGTTTTTATTTATTTTGTTCTCTCTTAGAATCAAAATTATTTGGCCTTTGATTATTTGGCTGGTATACTTTCTCTTTTATTTTTGTTTCGGTCATAACAAAAGTCGGCCTTCCTCATCGTTTCCTCCCGTGTCTTTGGATTGTCGTATTCAATCTGTTCTTTAAACATGAGGGGCCGAAAACTAAGGAACCGATGTGTCTTGGGCTTCTCATCAATTATGTAGGGGACATAGTGAAGTAAGCTTAAGAACTCACTACATAGTTTTTTCATTGTCATGGCCCCTAACCTTAGTTCATAAAACTCCTTGGATTTTTCTTCATAATAATGTTCAGATAAATATTTTCTTTAAAACAACTTTTTAAATTTTTTCCAGGTTACATACCTTTATTTTATACCCTTAACTTTCTTTATATCTTGCCACCATATATCTTCCTTTCGAGTCAAATTATAAATGGCCATTTTTATTTCAACTCATATGAGTAATTATATATCTAGAAATACTTTTTCATACCGGACAGCTAGGCCTCTGCCTCCTTGCCCTTCTCAATTTCCCCATTAAACATGGGTGGTTTAATTTTTTTGAACTCCCTAGAGATTTTCTCACAGGGTCTGTACATTTTCTTCTTTTTATTTTCATCATTGCTTTCACTTGACTCTTGAGTTTTTATGTGGTTTTTAACAGACTCTTTACTTGAAGTGTCAGAGTTATGGCTGGAAAATTCCAGCTTCCTACCCTTACATTTATTGTACGAGGAATATTTAGGCAGTTCCTATTCAAAATCCTTGTTTTTATATTTTTCTTCATTATGGATTTTTGCTAACAAGATAGTGTTCAGTTCTTCTTGAGCCTTCAGAATTCGCTCATTATCTTCCTTAACCTTTCTTAATTCAGATCTTAGTTCATTCACAGTCCATTTTAATTCATATTTATTGTCCTGACTTTCATTTAGATCTAACCATAACTCTCCATCCATTAGATTTCCCTCTTCATTTAAAGGTTGTTCTGGGCGACGCTTCTCTTTTGCGGACATTCCCTCCTCTGCCATTTTTCCTGAAAATATATGTGTACTTCTGTTTTCTGGGTGTAAGAGAATTTTTAAGACAAAATAAACATGAGTTAGCTTGTTGTTTTCTATAGCAGTTTTATGTTGAGCCTATTCAGGTTTAGTGTTGAAACCATTCTTTGATACCATATGTAACATACATCAAATTTCAAATAAAAAAAAATCTATAACCATATATCTAGAGACAATTTTAATAAAACCTTATATGTTATGAGGAATTACAAAAAAAATAGAGAGTTATAAGCATAACCCTATTCATATTAAATGTTCATCATCTCCTTAACAAGACTTAGAAACCCTTTTTCCCCATAGAATAGTTTTCCAAACCCAAAACTCAAAAAGATAATTTACTTTTCTTTTGCAAGAACCATACCGCAGTTCCAATTCCACGTTTCTCCTTCCGCTACGGACCTTGAAAGTCGAAACCTCCATTAAACGATCACTTGGTATTCCGACATTCTGCCTTCTAAATTTTTCCTTCCACCTTCCGCTGCGAAATCCAGGAATCAAAACTCAACAAAACGGCCACCTTGTCTTTGTCTTTCTGCCTTTCGACTTCTACCTTTTTGCCTTCTGCTACAGACCTCGAAGTCAGAAACTCCATGAAACGATCACTTGGTCTTCCATATTTCCACCTTCCAACTTCCACCTTTTGCCTTCCATTGTGGAATCCAGAAATCGAAAAACCCAACATATCGATACCTTCATTTGACAACTTTTTGCCTTCCGCATTCTACACAAGCTTTTCCGCACCGTTGATCCTTGCGGGAACACCATTGACCGTCGATATGTTTTTATGTAGAAATCGGATCCAGGAAACTACTAGTTCCATTAATATTATTTATGGAATTTTCTCCTTCCACATTCTGCATCGGCTTTCTGCACCGTTGAACCTTGCAGAAACAACCTTAACCGTCGATATTGCTTTGATGTTGAAATCGAATCTCGGAAACTCCAACTTCCGTTAACTTAATTATTTCCTTTCTGCGTTCTGCATTCCACAGATTCCTTCCACACCATTGATATTTATAGAATCAATCTTGATTGTTGATCTTGATCTGATGCGGAAATTGGGAATAGAAACTCAACCTTCTGCCTTGTCCTTTATTCCTGCTTTTTACCTTTTGCCTCCGGCAGCTTCTATAAACCATTTATCTCTTTTGCAGCTTTAATCTTGACCATTGATCTGATTTATTTTATGGATTCACAATGAAACCTTCACGACTATCATCAGCCATTGATCTTCCCTGCGGATGAAATCTTGGCATTTGATCTTCTCCTTTGCAAATTCCACCATGAAACCCCTGCGACTTTTATCAGTCGTTGATCTTCTTGCGGATACAATATCAACTGTTGATTTACTAAAATTGTGGATCAATGTTTAACTCGCTTAAGAGGACTCAATCCTGTAACAAAATCCTTTGGATAAAAATTTTGCACCTGCTCTCGGCTATTAAACAACTTGCAAAATGACTTGTTGACTGTTCGATCAATGTCCCCACAAATCAACGAGGGACTCCAAAATTATGAAGTGCATTCCATAAAATTTTCACACACATCCAAAGTTGTTCAAAAACCACAACTTCTCACTGCAAAAATGTTGTGGATCGTCGATCTATTTTATGATCAATCTCAGCCGTAGATCTAGACATTAAATTCCAGTGATCAAATTTTGAATTCACAGCCCGACCCCTCCTTTATCTTCCTTGCTCTTTCCCTTGCGAAATGTCCTTATCGTCGTCGATATCCTGCAATATTGATATCCATCGCACGATTAAAGGCGATTTATTTAGGTTTATTTAGAGCACTGCTTCTAAGTGCGAAATGTCTTTTCAACCGTTGATCTGATTTCTCTTATGGATCAACGTTTAACTATGGGTTCAACGGGTTTCTGGTTGATTTGAGGGTTTATAATCACTGTAAGTTAATTGGATATAGAATTACCTTAGTGCTTACAACCATACCTTGATTCTGTCGGATGAGAATGATTTGGTAACATTTAACCCACTATGCTAAGTTACTTAAGAGATCTGCAGGTTTTTTTAAATACAGTTCCTCTATATAAAATATTTTTCAACCACAAAACTAAATAACTATGATCTAATCTATAAACAACCATTATAGTTTCAACCCAGAATTCGAAAGCAGAGTTTAAGGAAGAATTACAGAAATTGACACATTTTGACAAAACTGGGAAAACATAGTAGGATATCCGATCAGTTACAACAACAAAGGATTCAAATCATTAGACACATACACCTCAATTCCAAATCGTTAAAAAATGATTATGAACCCATTAGCATATTTACCATGATCAGAACTAGGTAATTTTAGTCATAAAAAAATATTAATCATTACAGTAATAACATTATACAGATCTAAAATACTTCAGAGAAACATGGATATTTGTTCTACCAAAATGCATAAACAAAATTGTTTGAAAATATATCTACAATTTACAATTCACATATACAATCTACTGCATCTAAATCATTCATAAGAAACAGAGAAGGAACCTGGAACCAACACCAGGAAAACAAAAGTGGAGAAGTTGTTCCTCCCAGCCAACTCCCAGATTAGCCAAATTACTTTCTCTAGAACCCTATAGCCTATTCGTTGAACTAGAAGAGAAAAATATCTAAATGCGTCATCTCTTGCATTATACAAATGTTAATCCCCGTCCAATACTATCCTCCTGCTGCTCATGGACATACTAATAAATAGTATTTTTCCTAGGACTTGGTCATTTATGAGCCTCCTGTTCTTTAGCAAATCAACTAGGAGTGTAGACTTGATTTTTGGGGATGATGCCTCCTACATCTTGAGTTCTCACTCAATGGTCTTTGCCACTTGTCATTTTCCTCTTGTGGGTCAGCAAACACTCTTTCAAGAATTATATCCACTTTTGTTCCCCTTCAGCATATTTTATTGAATAGGGAATGTTTTATTACAAAATGTTTTGTTCTTGACCTTCCTGTCAAAGAATAATAAAATAATAATCAAAGTATTTTCGAGCAGAATTAAAAATTATTAATTCATGGGGTATTACAAATGAAATCGCATTGATGTGACTTTAACATTGTGACACACGGGTGAGTCATAGAAATGAACACATTGTATCCCAAAATATGCAAAATCCACTGCAAAAGTAAATATCCACTATATTTGATGACAGATAGTTATTGATGTAGTTTCCAAAATTATTCATACAAGTTATTTTCCAATATACATGCACATCGGTGCAATATAATTTGTATATGCACCAAAGAATGATATATATATATATATATATACACACACGTTAAACTTCAAACATACATGTGTGTTTAATGCATATATGCACCAGTGCAAAATAATCAAAAGTGCATTAGAATGCCAAAACTCAAAATTAAAAAATTGCACAAGCTATTTTTGCATTAAACTACAAAAGAGGTTAGAATTTTAATTTCAAAAAATAATTGTAAAAGGTGTTTAAAATTGAGAAACCTAAACATTATTCATTGTCTTGCTAAAATTTCCAAGAGAGAGTTTCAGAAGAGAGACTTATGTGGAAGGAGTTTGGAGCAACGAAATTATCCTGAGGATATAAATTTGTCGGGTATGGTGAATCAAACAAAACCCCTCGTAGTAGAAATTTCAAGTATGTAAAATATTACTATTGATATTATTATCTTATTTAGATTTTAACTAAATTTAGGAAAAAAACTTCATAGTTACTTCAGTTGCAACCCTTATTTTCTTGTTACCTATTTTCGTTTTATGTGGTTGCAAAATTTTACAATAGGGTTTAAATCCCTCTATTGTTCCACAATTACGATTTTTGGTTTTAGAGATTTTATATTTAATGAGTTTGTGATTTTATATATAAAGCGTTGGCTGTGATGGGACCATTTTTTGGGTCGAATTTGAAACCCTGTCGGCCCTGTTAAGTTTTTTTTCATTTAAAAAATGATTTCATAATTTTTGGTGCGTTTTTATAAAATAAACACCCTGGTGCATTTGTAGTAATAGCACATCAATAGTGATGGGCGTGCCATTATATTTTATTTTCCAAAACACAAATTTTCTAAAAACACAAATATTTATTAATAAAAATTACGGATGATAAATTTACAATAAGTCCTTGTATTTTATACGCCTTTTATCATGATTGTTCTCATAGTCACACTGTTTCATTAAGTATTTTGATTATATATGTGTATAGGTATTTTTACATTTTTACCTATTTATATTTTCATAAATATATTTTCTTAATAATTATATGTATTATTTTATGTATACAACATTGCCCTCTTCTTTTAAGATGCTTTGTCCTCAAAGCAGATCAATGATGGATGTTGATGAATGAACTTCTCGTTTTCCCATGAAGCATCTTCTTCTGGACAACTCTTCCACTTAATAAGGTATTCTTTGATTATGCAGGAAATTAGTCTTGTTTCTCTGATGTTAATGATGGCTTCTGGTTCTAATACAAGTTTCCCTTTTTCATCCAAGGTAGGAAGTGTCTTCTGAGTAGATCGATGTTGACCTAAATGTTTTTTGAGATTTGAAACATGAAAGACATTGTGAATTCAACAGTAACTTCAATTCATATTCCATTGGGCTAATATTTTGTATAATTTGGTATGGCCCAAAAAACTTGGGAGATAATTTATTCTTTCCTTGTTGCTTAAGTGACAATTACTTGTATGGTTGAAGTCTTACAAATACCCAATCTGCTACTTCAAACTCTCTTTTTGTTCTATGTTGATCTGCTTGTTGTTTCATACGATTTTGTGCCATAGTTAAATTATCCTTGAGTACTTGCATTACCTTCTTATTTTCTTCAAGTTGAATTTTTACTGCAGGTACCTTTGCATCACTTTGAACGAGTTCCTTACATATGGGAGGCGGATAACCATACATTGCTTGAAAATGTGTCATCTTGGCTGACGTATGATAGGTGGAGTTATACCACCATTATTCAAGATGTAACCAATGTAACCATTTGTTCTGCTTGTCAGTGATGAAACTACAGAGATAGGCTTCCACACATTTGTTAATAACTTTTATCTGACCATCTGTTTGGGGATGATAGGTTGAGCTCATGCTAAGAGTAATCCCAATTTATTTGTAGAATTCCTTCCAAAATTTGCTTGTGAATTTGGCATCTCTGTCACTAATGATGATTTTCGGGAACCCATGTAATTTGTAAATATTTTTACATAATACTTCACCGATTTGTTTAGTGGAGTCAGTTTTCTTAATACCCATAAAATGTGCATATTTTGTTAAGCAATCTAGTACCACAAATATTTTTTCCTTGCCTTCATATACAAGTAACCCTTCAATAAAATCCATGGAGATATCCTCCCACTCCTGGTTTGGAATGTGAAGCAGATGGAGGAGTCTCGGGGTCACAACATTTTTTATTTTGTTTATTTGGAAGGTTTCACACTCGGCCACATACTTTTAAATGTCTTTATACATCCCCTTCCAGTAGAAGGATTGTTTGGCATTCTAGTATGTTTTCAAAAAACCTACATGTCCGGCGGTTGGGGAATCATGAGATTCCTTCAACATCTTGGTTTCAAATCTAGATGTAGGGATTAAGTATATTCTTCCTTTATACCATAGGATGTCATTTCTCCATTCGAATTTTGGACCTTCATTAGGAGCATTAATTAGGGCGTAGGTGTATGGGCTCTTGGCATATTCTCCTTGGATTTCATCCAACCAATCTAGAACAACGACTGAGATTGCCTAACCCTTGACTTCTTCATGTTTTTGGGAAAGGGCATCAACAACTAAATTTTCCTTCCCTCATGTAGTATTTCCATGTCAAATGTAGCAATTTTTTCTATCCATTTATGTTGTTCTGTAGACAATGTTTGTTGTTGTAGGAGGTATTGAAGACTATTGTGGTATGTTCTGATCAATATTTTTCTCCCTAGGAGGTATTGTCACCATTTTGTTAGAGCAGGTATAATAGTGAGCATTTCCTTATCATATGTGGATTTCAACCTTTCCCTTTGATCGAGCTTCCGTATTTCAAAAGATATTGGATGACATTCTTGCATCAAAGCTGCTCCTATTCCAAATCCTGAGGCATCACACTCAACTCCAAAGGGTTTTGTGAAATACAGGGTTGCTAATACTGGTGTGGATGACATAATGTTTTTTAATGCTTCGAAACATTTTTATGCCTCATCATTCCACCGAAATGAATTTTTCTTCAGTAATTTTGTGAGGGGGGTTGTCTTATGGGTGTAATTTTTCACATATCTTCAATAGTACCTAGTTAAGCCTAGAAACCCTTGTAATTTCAAGATATTATATGGTTGGGGCCACTTAGTGATTGCCTTGATCTTACTAGGATTGAATTTGACTCATTCTTTTGATATTATATGGCCAAGATATTCCACTTCTTCTTTTCCAAAAGTGCATTTTGACATTTTTGCGAAAAACCGATGCTCTTCCAAGATGGTTAGTACTTGATATAAGTGTCGAACATGCTCTCTCCATGTTTTTCTATATATGAGGATATCATCAAAAAATACTAATATGAACTTTCATAAATATAGCTGGAAAAGTTCATTCATTGCGGCCTGGAAGGTGGATGGAGCATTATTCAGCCCGAAGGGCATTACTTTGAACTTGTAATGGCCCTCATGAGTATGAAAAATGGTTTTGGCTACGTCTTCTAACCTAACCCTAATTTGGAAATATCCTGATATTAGGTCTAGTTTCAAAAATTACTTGGCTCCATGAAGTTCATCCATCATCTCATCGATGAATGGAATAGGGAATTTATTCTTAATTGTGACTTCGTTGAGTCCTCTATAATCTATGCACAACCTAAAAGACCCATCCTTATTTCGAACAAGTACTATTGGAGTGGAATGAGGGATTTTGCTTTTTGAAATGACTCCACATTTTAAAAAATATTAGGTCAACCTCTCAATATTTGTTTTGTGATGATGGGGATATCTATATGTTATGAAATTACAGACCTTGCCCCTGGTTCTAGCTCAATTAAGTGTTATGTCTTCATGTTTGGTGGGAGCTCCATTGAAAGATCTTGGAACACCTTGTCATGTTTCTGGATTAGCTCTTGTACCTCCAGAGGGTTTAAGTCAACTCCTTCATATGTTAGAAGCTCCATCTCTTGACAATGAATTACATAAGTAGGAGCTCCTTTTCGAATTAGCCTTTCCATCTGATGTGATGTAACCAATTGAGTTTGGAGTGGTTGGAAATCATACAACTTGTAATCTTTCCCTAGCCAATAGAACTAGATGAAGTGCTCTTAATGGTTAGAAGAATAAGTACCCAATGTTTGCAACCATTTGATTCCCAACACAACATCTACTCCTCCAAGACGTACAACAGAGAAGTCGGATTCTAGATTATACTCTTACATTTGTAATTTACCTTGTAACATTTTCCCACATTTTCAATCTTCTTGTTGTCTGCTACCATAACCTTCATGTTAGGCATTGGATAAACGAATAAGTTGAATACCTTAGCAAGATTAACATTAATAAAGTTATGTGTACTGCCAATATCTATGATAATTGAAACATTGTTGTTTTTGTTAGATTCAGTGTTTGTGGTTGGGATATCCTTGTAATGGAGGCTAATGAGATCTTTGGTGTATCATCTTCTAGTTCTGAGTGGCAATCATGTTGGGTTCTTGTATCTTCCTTGCTTGACTCTTGACATTTTGAATTTTTTTCCTCTTCTTCAACTTCACACACAAACAACTTTTGGGGGTTGCTTCTTTGCAAACATGTGTGCTTATGATCCCATTTTTCTCCACAATATTTGCACTTTCCTTCCCTCATCCTTTGGGATTCTAAACTGGGTTTTGCTCCTTCCCTTAGATGTGGCGGTCTATGCCTTGAAGTTCTCATATTCTCTAATTGGGGAGGATTCCTCTTGGAGTAGTTTTTGTCGAATCTACCTTGAGTCGATCATTTAAACTTGTTCTCGGTGATATTGACCTTACGTCTTACCTCCCCCATGGTAGAAGTGTTATGTAATTCTAACTATTCTCGAATGTGCAGTTTTATTCCATGTATGTATGATTGCAGACGTTGGTCATCAGTTAGTTATGGAACTTGAGTTGCCAAAGATTCCCATTCACATGTGTACTCATCTATACTTCCTTTTTGCTGCAACGTGGTGATCTTGGCAAAGAAGTCTTTCTCAGTTACACCTTGAAACCTTTTAAGAAGATCATTTTTAAAGGTGTTAAAATTAAAGGAACATACTCGAGTTGTCGTCTCCCACCACAAGTACCGATTGTACGCATTCCCCTCTAACTGTATGCCGACGTACTTAATCTTCTCACTGTCGTAGGGTATATTATGGATATCAAAGTATTCCTTGGCCTTATTGATCCATGCGATGCATTTCTTCTCATCTCCATCAAATTTGGGTAACTCTACTGTTACCCTTATCTGGTATCTATGTGATTGGGGAATTGATATCGATGAAATGTTAAAGAGGGGAACTTCATGTGTTGGCATCGTGTTGGGTTGGCTGAACGATTTAGGCATCTTTGGAAGAGGTGTATTGAAAGGTTCTAGGTTATATCTAGGTGGGGAAATTGAGGTGTGTGATGGTAGTCTAGCCAAGATAATGTGGAGAGTTTCATGCTTATTCTTTTTATGCTTGTCCTGCCTTGATCCGTGTTAGATTGTTATTGTTTTTTTTTATGTCTGCCTTGAGTTCTGCATATCTCTTGTTGATTTTTTTGTCTAATTGATCCAATCTAGCATTGATATCTCCCATTCTGGCGACTACTGAGGTTTTATTCGTGTTGACTATTGATTTATTTTTATGCAGCCATCCAGCCACAGTTTTTTTTACATAATTATATTATATATATAATTTTTTTATTAGGTTTAGGGAGACTGTCATGGAGATGTGGTGTTGAGCGAGCAGGGAGGTCGAGGGGATGGATGGGGTGTGGATCAGCGTGCAGGTAGTAGCAAAAGGGAGGTTTGAGAGGCAAGGTACAATGGGAGGATGGTTGGGTCTGAGCAAAAGGTGAAAGTTGCGGGTGTGAGTGCAAGCGTGGGAGGATGAATATACAGACGCTGAGGAGGATGGGTGTGGTGGAGCAGTGGGGGGAGAAGGGAAATGGATGCAGGGGGGGTGAGGAGCGCGGGGAAGAGAACACGAGCTTTCAGGGGGGGTAGAGGAGTGCGGGGAAGAGAACATGAGCTTGCAGGGGGGTGGGGGGGGGGAGTTGTAGGGGAAGAGAACGAGGGTGGAGCAGCAAAGGAGTAAAGAGAGAGCAGAGGGATGAGAAAATGGGAGGAGCACGAATGAGTTGCAACCGTGATGTGCGACAGATGGCAATGTCAAGGAATTTTGACACAAGCAGCACAACAGAACGAGAAGGAATGAATGGACAGTGGTAGGGTAGTGAGCGCCTCTTCAGATCTGATACCAATGCACTGATGAATTCATTGACTGAGCAAAAATAAATATTTATTACAATAATTCTGGATGATAAATTTACAATAAGTCCTTTCCTTTTATACTTCTTTTATCGTGAATGTTCGTATAGTCACACTATTTCATTAAGTATTTTGGTTATATATAAATTTTCTTAATTTTTATATGTATTATTTTATGTATACAAGAGTTTCAAGGATTGTTTTAAGTTATATTATTATTTTTCTTCTTCATCAATCTTTGGTAAAATAGTATGAAGTGGGCTCTTGTCATTATTTACCTTTTTCAAGCAAGAAATATGGAAGACAAATGTACACATGAATATGGATGGAAGTCCAATTCCAATTCTCTGCAACACCTTATAGAGACCATAGTAGTGGGGTGCTAATTTATTTCCTTATTTTGTTTCTTAAGGGACATATGTTTGCATTATTGTAGCCTAAAAAAACTCAATCCCCCAATTCAAATTTCCATTCACTACAATGTTGTTATGCTAATCCTATTTTGTGCAATATCTAATTTATCTTTCAATAGTTGGAGAACATATTGATGGTTCGCTATGTAATCCTCCATTGCTTGATCCTTAAATTTCTCTTTCAAGGATGATGTGATGGAAGGAGGATAACATCCATACAGTGCCATAAACATTGACATTTTTTAGTAAGTAGGGAAGGACATGTTTTACCATCATTCTTCCAAAGGAAGCCACTTTACCCATTATGTTTGATTATCATATGCAAAGCAATGGAGATACCCTTCTATAGCTTTATTCACAATCGTAGTTTTCCAATCATATTTAGGATGGTAAGAGGAGTTGTGAGCCAATTGAGTGTCCAAACAAGAAAATATTTCCTTCAAAAAATTCCAGATGAAAATTGGATCTCTATAACTTACAATAATCTTGGGGATTCCATGTAGCTTTTGAATTGTTTCCATGAATGATACATCTATTGTACTTTCTTTAAAAGGATGAGAAAGAGAGTGAAAATTAGCATAATTTGTGAATTTATGCTTTATCCACCACTACCATGAAGATAGTATTTCCTTCATACTTTGGTCAACCTATGATAAAATCCATTGATACCTATTCTCGATGTTGAATAAATATGGATAATTGTCGCATAATATTTGGTGTCTTTATTGTCTCTAAATCTTGTATTCTATTAGTAAACTAAACACTATTTCACAAACTTTTGGACATCAATTTTAAGACCTTCCTAGAAAATTCCTTCTTGATCATATGGTAAGTTTTCAAGAACCTTGAATGTCATCCTATAGGATAACTATGCAATTCCAAAAGGACCTTCTGTTTGAGTTGGGAATTCTTAGATAAATATAGGCGATCTTGGTACCACAGCGAAACATTATTCCACACAAAAATTTCTAATGCATTGGGGTCCTATTATAGTTGTTGAATTATCTTGCATGCCTGATGATCCTACTTCCATTTTGTCCTTTCTTATTCCATTGAATCAAATTGTGGAAAGTAAATAACATAAAGTAAACCCTCCATGTCTTCTTGGTTCCTTGAAAGTGCATCACCCACCACATTTTTTTCATTTTTTGTAGATAATTTCAAAGGCATAACCTATCATATTTGTAGCCCATATTTGTTTCTATCCTAAAAAAAAATATGTTCTATGAATTAATTAATACTATCATGATATGTTCTTAACTTGAAGTGCCTTTTTATTAGGTAAGAGTGTCATTTCATAATTGCATGCAATATGGCCAACATTTCCTTTTCATAAATTGGTTTGAGTAAGTCTTTTTTTAATTTAAGTTGGCAAATTTCAAATGCAAGGGGCCTTCCTTCTTGCTTTAAAATTACACCAATACCATGTTGTGAGGAAATGCATTCCATAATAAATGCTAATAAATGCTTTTGTGAATTCGGGTGTGGATAATATAAGAGTTGTACTCATGTCCTTTTAAAGTTTTTTAAATCCTTCGGTTGCTTCTTGAGTTTAAGAAAATGCCTCATTTTTCAACAACGTTGTTAAATGTCCTATTATTTGACCATAATTATTTATGAACTTCTAGTAGTAGCTTGTAAATCCTAATAATTCTCTAAGATTATGCAAGGTTTTGGGAATTTTTCATTCCATAATAGCTTTAATTTTGTGAGGGTCCACCTTCACGCCTTGATTAGATATGATATGACCCAAATATTCCATTTCATGAACCCCAAAGGCACACTTAGAAGGCTGGGAATATAGTTGTTTTGTATACAATAGTTTTATGACCATGCCAACATGTTGCATGCTCTTCCCAATATTTTCTATAAATTAGTATATCATAGAAAAATACTCACACAAATTTCCTAAGAAAGGCTTTAAATATAGAATTCATGAAGCTTTGAAATGTGGAAGGTGCATTAGTAAGGACAAATGACATCACCAAAATTCATATTGACCTTTGTGTGTTCTTAAGGATGTTTTCATAATTTATTCACCTCATTTTGATTTGTCCATATCCCTAATTGAGGTCCATCTTGGTAAATAAATTTACTCTATGTAATTCATCTAATAAGTCATCATTGACGGGAATAAGAAACGTATCTTTAATGGTCATTTTTATAGTCTCTTTATAATATGGACACATGCCATTAACCCTAAATTTCTACAAACCATCACCACTAGTGCAAAGAAATCACTTTGTCTAGGTTGAATGATGCCAACATTTAACATTTCTTGAACCATATTCTCAATCTCACTCTTTTGTGCATATGGTTATCTATAAGGTTTTATGTTAGGTTGTACACTTCCCAGTTGCAAGTAAATAACATGCGTATGATCTATAACAAGTGGAATTCCTTTAGGATTTTCTCCAACTAACTTGGAATTATTATTAATAACTCCTTGTAGATCTATTGGAATGGAGTGTATGGATTCTTGAACATCTAGTAAGCACAATTACACCATGGTGTCCCTTTTTTAGCAATTTTTTTCATGTTGTTGGAGCTTATTAATTTAGAGTGTTTCCCTGTAATACCTATGTGTTAAATTTCATTTATTTCTAAGGATAATATCATAAAAAAATCCTAAAAATTAAGATCCATTGTTCCCAATGATTTAACTTTCCTGAAACTTGTTTTTGCCCTCTTTTAGGAGAGCATAATTGTACGACCTGTCACAAGTCCAATTTTTCTAATCTACTTCTAATTTTTTTACCACAAACACAATGGTATATCTTATTTATGATGTAGCTAGTGTCACACAATTTGGATCTTTAAATATTAAATTACAATAGTTTCACAAAAAAAAACTATTTGAGACTAGTTTTACAACTAGTTAATCACCCTAACTTCCATAGCTTATAACTCTAAAATTATAGTGAGAAAAAACTTGGAAGTTTTACAACAAGTATTTTACTATGTCTTTGAATTATGTTAGATATTATGATACCTAAAACATCTCCAAACATATTTATAGATAAATTGGATTTGATACCAAATGTTATGCACCAAATTCCCAAAATAACATAAAAATAGAAAGAAAGAGTAAATGAATGCCTTGAGAATAAAATAGGGAGAAGAATAAGAAGCCTCTTCTGGGTGGAAAACTCATTTTAAAATCTATCAAATGCACAATATATATAGTAGAAAAAGGTGCACATTTACAATAAGGTCCTAGTCGACCATACAATTACAAGGTCCTAAACGACCAATAAAGACAATGGTAATATAATAATAGAAATGCAATGTCACAAAATATAGGGATTAATAACTTTCAACTACAAATAACATAGTGCAAATATGAAAAATTCCACTTGCATTATCTCTTATATATCTATTATCCATCCCATCATTGATCAAAGCTTCATACAATTAATTGTTTACTCGCAACGAATATGGTTAATGACAAACTTACACAAACAAGAAGGGGATAGAAAATCCATTCACATTAAAGATAGAGACAACAAGGTAAATGATAGTACAAATTATGGTTTACACTATCTAAGAAGGTGAAGGCACATCTTCTGTAACAAATTTATTCATTATTCCCTAAGACATAACATCAACACTAAAAAAACTATTATCATCCAACCCTTTCATAATCTTTGTTTTCATCATAAATAGGATATGATGCATTGATCACCTTGACATGGTCAAAGATTATTAGGGCCTTTTACATTAATATTTATCATCAGTAACAATTTTTTTAGGATTGTTTGATAAATAAGAAGGAAAACACTATACATTAAGCCCAATAAGTGGATAAAGTGAAATTTGATAACTTCACGGAATTTTAGATCACCTTGACATAGGAAAATATGATTAGGGATTTTTACATTAAGATTTATTATCAATAACAAAGTCCTTAATGATTTTTTTGTTAGTTTTTCAACATTAAGCTAGCATTATGTTAGGATCTTTACTGAGAGAATAACAAGTACATCAATCAAACACAAGAGACAATGAACACAATGTTTTTGATCGGGGAAACCATAAATGGAGAAAACCCCGCAACTTCCTCAAAGATAGAATCAACATAAGATGTAAGACCCCAAAACAGTAAGATGCACTCCCGACAGCAGTAGTCTTCTTCTTCTCTAGTCCCAGTGTATTTCCTTCCTCACTAATGCGCCACACTTGAGTGAGTGAGTGATGTATGTTACAAGTGATAAATAGAGAGACTCTCACTCTCTATTTATATTCTTCCGTTCACTTGAAGTGCACTCAATCATGTCAGCCTAACTTACCAAATTACTTACTAGATCCTACATCTCTATGAGTGTATAATAACTCTAGTGCCCCGAAACTGCGGGGACTTTAACAATGACTTGACAAGACTTGTTTACATTATTAATCCTACCGATCGGAACATCGGGGCATGACAACAAGACTCAAATACATAATAGAAACATCCCAGAATAAACATCGGGTTACAATATATAAGATACATAGAAGAATACATTCCGAAGCTACAAATACATCAACACTCCCTCTTAACTAGGAAGGTATTCTTTCGACACAATTTTCAGCACTGGTCTTCTTCTCTGGATCAACTGGATCATCTTCGTCTTCAAGTCATCTTTGCCTTCAAGTCATCTTCATCTTCAAGTCTTCTTCATTATCATATCTGGATCATCTCTCAATCTGGATCATCATAGAACATCATCACTCTATCTGGATCATCATCACTGGACTAGATCTGGATCATCACTCGATCTAGATCATCTCTCGATCTGGATCATCATTGCTGGATCTGGATCATCACTCGATCTGGATCTCTCGGAGTCATCATAACTGGATCTTGATCATAGCTCGATCTGGATCTCACCTGGTCATCATCATGTGTGTACTATCTCGTCATAGGAAGTTCTACAGAGCCAGCCCTTTTTCATGCTGGTTGTAGGCCTAGCCACCAGGTAGGTCTTCGCCCAGCACTTACATCTGACCTACTCGTCAGAAAGGCATTCCCAGCACTCACATCTGATCATGTACTAAACTACAATCACATCAGAAAGGCCCAGCACTCACATTCACTAGCATGGTAGGCACATAAACTACCATCTGTGAAATGGCTCTGCACTTATATCTGACCTACTCGTCAGAAGGGCACATCCATCCAAGCTGGAACCACATCCGCCACAATGATGAAAGAACTCTGTTCTTTTCACCCAGGCTGGAACCAAATCCGCCACAATGATGGAAGACTTTCATCCAGGATGGAACCACATCCGCCACAATGATGAAATATTTATGCACTCACATCTGACCTGGTAGGAACTGAATCCTACACCCTCATCAGAATGGCCCCCAGTCCCTGACTGAGCTACTTGGTAACAGACCAGGTGCCTCCACACTCTCGGAGAGTGGTAGTTGCCCTTAAATCTGTCCTACTCGACAAAATGGCCAACACTCACATCTGACATGGGAGGAACCTAATCCTTTAGCCATGACAAAATGGTTCAGCCCTTACATCTGACCATCGAAGGAACCAATCCTCTCACCATATCAGAATGGCTCTCTCAGTCCCGGACTGAGTGTTCCTGGTAACTGACCAGGTGCCTCCATTCCCAGAATGGTAGTCATCACTCATATCTGACATGGAAGGAACCAAATCCTCTCACCATGACAGAATGGCTCAGCCCTTACATCTGACCATGGAAGGAACCAATCCTCTCACCATGACAGAATGGCTCAGCCCTTACATCTGACCATGGAAGGAACCAATCCTCTCACCATGTCAGAATGGCTACGGGTTTCATCACTTTCTCTTGGAGGGAACCTCGATCTGGAGAACACCAAGTCTCTCTCTAAAGTACTCGAACTTCAGCCTAGCCAATGGCTTCGTCAATACATCAGCTATGTGTTCCTCCATCGCAACATACTGGAGCTTCACTGCTCCTCTCTGCACCATATCCCTGATATAGTGATACTTGATCTCGATATGCTTTGACTTGTCATGGAATACTGGATTCTCTGACAACTTCACGCAAATCTGGTTGTCACAATGTATACAAGTAGCATCCAACTGAAGATCAAATATATCAGACAGTAGCTTCCGTAGCCATACTGCCTCACAACTAGTTGAACAAGCTGCGACATACTCTACTTCAGCTGCACTCAGTGCCACACAGGATTGCTTCCTGCTAAACCAAGAGATCACACCTGATCCTATACTGAAGCAACATCCTGAAGTACTCTTCCTGTCGATGGCACTGCTTGCCCAATCTGAATCAACATAACCTTCCAGGTTAATCTTTTGATTCGCATCGTACTTGAGCCCATAATCAATTGTACCCTTCAAGTACCTCACAATATGCTTTGCAGCAATCAAGTGAACACTTCTCGGATCTTTCAGATACTGGCTCAAGGTGTTCATAGAAAAGCAAATGTCTGGTCTCATGTTCATCAGGTACATCAATGACCCAATCATCTGATGATACATCGTAGCATCAATCGTCTCTGATGAAGCATCACTCAGTAGCTTCAGGTTCGATGCCATAGGTGTGGCCATAGTCTTGCAGTCCATCATCCCAAACCTCTTCAGGATCTCTACTACATACTTCCCTTGTCCAAGGAAGATTCCATTTGTACTCTGCCACACTTCCATACCTAGAAAGTAATGCATCATCCCCAAGTCCTTCATCTCGTACTCAGCAGTAAGATTTCTCTTCGTATCAGCAATCAACCCATCTGTACCTGTCACAAATAGATCATCTACATACAGTAGGAGCATCATTGGGTTACCATCTTCAACCTTGTAGTAAAGGTTGGAATCTGCTTTACTCTTGGTAAAGCCCAAACTAGATAGAAAGCTATCGATTCTGTCGTACCAGGTCCTGGGTGCCTGGTTCAAACCATACAGGGCTTTCTTCAATCTACATACATGAGACTCTATGTCATGTGTCTCAAACCCGAGTGGCTGTTCTACATACACTTCCTCTTCTACTACACCATTCAAGAAGGCAGTCTTGACATCCATCTGGTGTATCTTCCATTTCATCACTGCAGCTAGAGAAAGTACTGATCTAATGGAAGTGTATTTGGATACAGGTGCAAAGGTTTCTTCATAGTCTACTCCCTCTTTCTGAGAGAATCTTCGAGCTACAAATCTTGCCTTATAATTTTCAATGCTACCGTCTGCAGCATGCTTGATCATGTAGATCCATTTGGAAGTGACAACTGACTTCCCTTTTGGTCTTGGGACAACATCCCAAACATCATTCTTCATGATCGATTGGTACTCTTCGATCATAGCATCCTTCCATTCTTTCTATTCTGTCGCTTCTTCATAACTGGAAGGTTATTTATCAATGAAATCACATAGTAAAGCTACATACCCGGAATTTGATCTGGTCCTCTTTCTTTCTCTGTGATTCTCTTCTAGAGCCCCATATCTTTCCGCACCTTGGATAAGTTCACGTACCCAAGCAGGTTTCCTCTTATGAGGATTCTTCTCCAGAGGTGGATCTACAGGTATTTGTGGTTCCTCAAACTCTCGATCTTCTTCTTGAGCTTCTTTGTCCATGATTGTATCATGAATTCTGGGTACCTCTGCTTCTGCTTCTTCAGGTTCTTCAGCAGGTTTCTTTCTGGATTTGTTGTATACTGTGCCTTCATCAAATGTCACATCCCTGCTGATGTCAATATTCTTGTATCATGGGAAGTAGATTATGTAAGCCTTCGAGCTTTCAGAGTATCCCACAAATATACCCTTCTTTCCTGAAGGATCTAATTTTGTTCTCTTTTCTTTTGGAATGTGTATGTACACGGGACAGCTGAATATTCTGAGATGGCTGACTTCTGGTTTATTGCCGGAGAAGACTTCTTCAGGAGTCTTGTTCTCGAGTACTCTATGTGGAGTACGGTTCTGTACATACACCGCTGTTCTGGCAACTTCAGCCCAAAGATGCATAGGTAGATCTTGATCATGAAGCATATCTCTTGCAGCTTCCATGATAGTTCTATTCTTCCGTTCCGCAATCCCATTCTTTTGTGGATTATAAGGAGTGGACAACTCCCTCTTAATCCCTGATTCTTTGCATAGCTCTTTGAATTCATTTGAAGTGAATTCTCCACCATTATCTGATCGAATGGTATTTATTTTCTTTTCAGTATGGTTTTCGATCAAGGCTTTGAATTCCTTGAACTTGCTAAATACTTCATCTTTATTCTTCATAAATTAAATCCATGTCTTTCTAGAAAAATCATCAATAAAAGAAACATAGTATGCATACCTGCTAAGTGAGTTTGATGACATAGGACCGCATACATCGGAGTGGATGATTTCTAGAATGCTTTTGGCTTTGCTCTCGCTGCTTGGAAATGTTTTCTTTGTATTCTTTCCTTTCGCACATCCTTTGCAGACCCCATCATGTTTTGCTTGAATTTTTGGAAGACCTTCGATAGCTTTACTTGCAATGGGTAGTGCTCTGTAATGCACATGTGCAAGTCTTCTATTCCAAAGCTCATTTGGCTCTACTATGTCATGGATCAAGGCTTGTTCTGGATGGCCCTTCAATTTGTACAAGCCTCCTTCTTGTTCTCCAATCACTACCGCATCATCGATAGTCTTTCCTTTTGGCCACATGATGACTTGACCATCTATGAATGCCACCCGCATTCCTTTTGCATCCAATGCTGAAATGGATAAAAGGTTCTTCTTCAATCCTAGCACAAACAATAATTCTTTCATTGTTAGAGACTTACCAAAGTCTAGTTTGTATGAAGATTCCCCACTACCTTTTATTGGATATTGGTAGTCATCTCCTAGTTTCACCTTGTGAGGTGATTCATGTTCTGACAGTCTTATAAAAGATTCCTTGAATCCCGTCATATGTTTGGAAGCCCCATTGTCTATGAGCCAATCATCACTTCCATGATTAATGTTACCTGTGAGAGCTGATATCAGAACATATTCATCCTCGCTTGAAGAATCTTCACTTTCATATCTGGTTCTCTTTCTGGATGGTTCATCATCCTCTGCAGCATGAGCATGATGTCTTCTTTTGTTGCTCTTATTTACTATCTTCTGTTTGTTAGGACAATATTTTGCAAAGTGTCATGCTTCATCACAAGCATAGCATATGACCCTAGACATATCTCTTCTAGTATTATCTTTGTGAGAACGCATACCTTTAGAGCCATGAGGTCTCCTTTTGCTTGACTTGGAGTGAGACTTGGAGTGTACTGTAAGAGCTTGGTCTTCACTTCCCATCTTCTCTTCTTGAGCTGCTATCCGAGCTTCTTCTTGAGAGCATTCTTCCCATAGTTTGTTGAATTTGACTAACCTCTTTCTAGCACAGATTCCTTGAATGAAAGCATCCCATGACCTAGGGAGGCCATTCAAAGTAGTCATCACAATCTCTGCGTTTTCCACTTATTCATCAACAACTTCTAATTGTTCCTTGATCTGAGAAACCCTTGTGAAGTAAGACTGGATAGTTTCTGCATTCTGAATCTTCACATTCTTCAGTTGGTTCCTCAGGGTCATCTTCCGATTGATGTTCTTTCCTTCAAACAATTTGGTTAGGGCATCAAACATAGCTTTAGGTGTCTTGAGAGAGGACACCTGTAGGATAAGGTGATCCTTAATAGAATCAGCAATGATCCTCTTTTCCATAACCATCTTCTTCTTATGTAAGGCTTTTGCCTCATCTCCCTATGGAACTGGAACCTCCTCATGAATGTAGGAGTCTAATTCATTCTCTTCCAAGACCAGGGAGATCCTATACTTCCAAGCTCAGAAGTTATCAGCTCCCTCAAGCTTTTCATCAAGCTTGGTATGATGAGACATCTTAAATGAGAAACTCAAATGGAAATACAAAAGATTTTAGATCTTACCAGGTTCAAGATGTCGGATCTGAAACTTGAGTTGAAATCCTGTAGAGCTGGTTCAGGAGCAAACTAGGGTTTTTCTTTTCCGGAGTTCTGTCCACCCAAATTCCTTGAAATTTGTCCCTAACTTTGATTTTGGGGAGGACATAAATCTAGGCCTGGGCTCACTGAAAAATTCCTCTTCTATAAAAATCCCTAATTTCCGACCCTAGTGACAGGTCCAAAACTGAAAAACCTCATAATTGGATTATGTTTCAACAGAAAGATGCACCCTAAGGGGGAGATTTTTTCCACCTTACTTTTGCTGAAAATCTGTGGAGGAAGGTCCACAAACTAGGAATCCCTAGTTCCCGCAGTTGCACAGTGTCTTCTTCTCAGGTTAGCTCTGATACCATGTTAGTTTTTCAACATTAAGCTAGCATTATGTTAGGATCTTTACTGAGAGAATAACAAGTACAGCAATCAAAGGCAAGAGACAATGAACACAATGTTTTTGATCGGGGAAACCATAAATGGATAAAACCCCACAACTTCCTCAAAGATAGAATCAACACAAGATGTAAGACCCCAAAACAGTAAGATGCACTCCCGACAGCAGTAGTCTTCTTCTTCTCTAGTCCCAGTGTATTTCCTTCCTCACTAATGCGCCACACTTGAGTGAGTGAGTGATGTGTGTTACAAGTGATAAATAGAGAGACTCTAACTCTCTATTTATATTCTTCCGTTCACTTGAAGTGCACTCAATCATGTCGGCCTAACTTACCAAATTACTTACTAGAGCCTACATCTCTATGAGTGTATAATAACTCTAGTGCCCCGAAACTGTGGGGACTTTAACAATGACTTGACGAGACTTGTTTACATTATTAATCCTCCCGATCGGAACATCGGGGCATGACAACATGGCTCAAATACATAATAGAAACATCCCGGAATAAACATCGGGTTACAATATATAAGATACATAGAAGAATACATTCCGAAGTTACAAATACATTAACATTTTTTTTATGAATACGGAGGAAAATACTATGCATTGAGTCCAATATTCAGTGGATATAGTGAAATTTGATAACTTCCTAGAAATTAAAAAATTGAGTGACTAAATACTTCTTGAATCATGGCCCATAATTTGCTTCTTCATTTATTATTTCCATTAATCATAGCACACATTCACACTAGATTTCCTAAACACATAAATTTCCTTTCAAACTCCTTCAACATAAAGTAACGGTAATTCTAACCTTCATAAGAAATACTTAAGTTGTTTTCAATGTGAAATGAGTTCCTATGTGTTTGATTTGAAAATCAGTCCACATGCCATGTGGTAATTATCGATGACCACGTCACAAGATTCTCCCTACCTCTTCATTTCCAACGAGCATTCATACATATCATTTGGTCATCTACAACTCCAGATACAATCCTTGGAAGCTCATACTCAGATGTTGTCAATCTATTGTGTTAATCACCCCTATTCATTGAATATAGACTTTGAATTTTATACCGCATGTACCTAACAAGAAAAGTCATATAACCTTTATAATCCCCAATGTGTATTACTTATATTGTGCAATAGAAAATAAATATCTGCATGAGTTTATTATTAAAATGTTAGGGTTAATTTTGAGCCATCCAAGGAAAAATTCTATCCACGTGTCATACCAAATTCATGTGGTAGTCTTCCACTAGTCGTCACCATGCTTTGTCCCCCACATGTCACCTATTTACTTCCCCACTAAGGACTTCATTTCTACCTATAGGTAAATGAAAGATAAGGAATTATAGGAGTGATTCATCGTACAGGAATGAATGTGTAGTGTAAATGGTATGAATGAATGTAGGTGAAGTGCTTTTCACTCCACATCTCACACAAGAATTCCATGCAAATATCAAGGAAATATGTGGAGGCAAGGGATGTGGAGGTGATGAAAAGGTTTTACTCAAATAATTGACAAACCCTTGAGGGAAACCTATACCATACACACCCACACCAAAACTCAGTGTGAAGGTGGATGAAAAATGAGTAAAGGAAATCGAGTATGTGGAGGTGATGAAATGCTTTCACTCAAAAAATCAACAAAGCCCTTCAAAGGGAAAGAAGGAAACAAAACTTGGAAAAATGTCTATCTGCACGAGTTTATTATTAAAATGTGAGGGTTAATTTTGAGCCATCCAAGGAAAAATTCTATCCATGTGTCATACCAAATTCATGTGGTATTCTTCCACTAGTCGTCACCATGCTTTGTCCCCCACATGTCACCTATTTACTTTCCCACTAAGGACTTTATTTCTACCTATAGGTAGATGAAAGATAAGGAATTATAGGAGTGATGCATCGTACAAGAATGAATGTGTAGTGTAAATGGTATGAATTAACGTAGGTGAAGTGCTTTTCACTCCACATCTCACACAAGAATTCCATGCAAATATCAGGGAAATATGTGGAGGCAAGGGATGTGGAGGTGATGAAAAGGTTTTACTCAAATAATTGACAAACCCTTGAGGGAAACCTATACCCTACACACCCACACCAAAACTTGGTGTCAAGGTGGATGAAAAGGGAGTAAAGGAAATCGAGTATGTGGAGACAAGGTATGTGGAGGTGATGAAAGGCTTTCACTCAAAAAATCAACAAAGCCCTTCAAAGGGAAAGAAGGAAACAAAACTTGGTGTGAAGTTGTGTGGGCATGAGCGGAAGTAATGGAATATGTGGAAACAAGGTACGTGGAGTTAATTAAAGGGTTTCACTCAAAAAATTGACAAATCCTTGAGGGAGAAAAGGGAAAGAAGTAAAGGGAAAAGGAAAAATAAGAGGAAAGAGGGGAAACCCAATGCAATCAATATCATCAATTTTTTTACATGTAGCCAATAAAATTGACCTTGCAATTTTGTTCTCTAATAAGGCCCCACATTTCTCTACTAATAAAGAGGGGACATGACATCTAAGTTACTAGTTGTTGATCTATAGATAACAAACCAATTATCATAAATCAAACTACTCGTCAATATTCAGTTAAAAATTCAAAGGAATATTTGTAAAGTCTTAAAGTTTAAGAGAACATCCCTCCATACCAAATACCTAGGTCCCCTTATGATAAATCCTTTTGATGCAAATATGGATACATCTATTCATTTATTTTTGAAGCAATTTAATAGTTTCAATTTCCATAATGGTTCACCCTAGTTGAAAGAATTTAATTAATTATAATTTGAATTCAACCCAAGTCAAATATATTTATTTTCAACACTTCCACCCAACCAAAGTAGTTGAAGAAATATAGATACGAAAAAAACTTTTCCTACGAAAAGTGTAATAGGAACACAAATGGCATCTTGTGTCCCGAAAAAATTCTTGTAGGCTAAAACCGCTTTGGGATTAGGTTTTAATTATTTGGAACTAATAAAAGTGGTCGAGGGTAAAATTATTCTAGTGATGATGTACATAAGAAACAAGACTAAGGTCAAAATTTGATAGAAATATGAGTCAATGGCCTATTGGAGAGATCTCAAACACGTTGAAAACAAACCTCTATTCTCAATGACATGGAATAGGCGTAGAAAATCAAACTTTGTATATCAACTCTTTGATAGGTAAATATTAACAAATGCACTTTCTGGGAGGACATATGCAACCAATACAAACCCTCAGCCTTTAACCTTGAAGTAAGCCTTCAATAAAGAGGGATATATCATAATAAGGGACATTATAAAGGTCTCCATCAAAGAAATATGACTAACCAGGATCATAAATATTCATGGAAGCATGTCCATTGGATGTGTCTTGAGTAGTTGGGAGGAATGATTGATATCCTCCCCACCTAGTTTCAATTCCTTGTAACTGACATGTTGAGCACTTAAATGGGTCTATAAGATTCTCTTGTTTTTAAGACCCCAATGTTCAAAAATTATTTACCACCCCATGTTCTATCATAGATTTTGGGGAGGGATTCGTGGACGTAGCGAACATCGATCTCCAGTGTCGTGAAACACATGGAAAAAATCATGGAAACAACAAATCCTAATGCTAGGGGGCACCAAAAATGGTTGATGGGGATAAACTTTAGAAAATTCTACAACACATATAATTATCCTCCAACAAAGACATACATCTTGTCATGGGGCACATCATTTCAATCAAGTTATAATAAGAAAAAGGATATGAACTTTTTGATAACATGAATTAAAACAATGAAAATGATAAAATATGGAGCTAAGAGTGGAACAAATCTCTTTGACCAAACATTTGTATAAGTGGGAGATTGAGGATAAAATCCATACTGGATTGAACGTAAGGAGAAGTGGGATCAATGACCCATTAATGTGAATTAATTAAGGAAATGAAGAAGATGCAATTCATGTGTTCATACTCTGGCCATCAACTATAAGTCTATTCCATTTCTATAGAATAGGTTAAAATAACATTGTTAGCCACATCCTTCCATAAAAAACTAAAAGAAAGAACCACTAAGCAATTTAATACATTTGTGTTAAACAATATTTTGGAGATCAAACTATGGTTTAATATTTGACAAATATGGATGGAGAAAAATGATAGAATATTCAAGCATAAATACAAAGAAAAAGAACAGCTCTAATATGAAGTTAAAGATATTTTTCCTAAAATTGTTTATATATTTCTTGGAAGGAAAACAACCCTAAAATTTTCATAACGAACTAGGAGCCTTTAAATGATGTAAGTTTTACACATCAAATATGTTGGGAACATAATCCTTGATGTTAGGATTATCTCCCTATTCACGTAAGGAGAATACCAAAAGTCATTAGTGAATAGGAAGAGACACTCAGTAGTCCAAGAGACCTCATTGCGAATTTGAACCCAAGAATCCTTCTCATGTCTATATTTTGTATTTGAGTAATGAGAATTTGTGCTTAGTGCCTATCCTTTTTTGTCTTTGTGCATTTAATTTCCTATCTACCCTAATGGGAACCTAACAGTGGTAACATGATGTCATAGTTCTAGTTTTGAATCCTTGTCATTCTAACAACAAGCAACTATGTCCTTCTTCAAGTAATCCAGATCAAGTGAGCTTGACCCATAGTTAGTATGAGAGGCCATATCCAGAGATATATCATGAAGACAGAAGAGAACCATGTGTCAAAGTACCCATGCGTTCGATGTCTAGTTTTGACACCATGAGACTCTCCTCTCCTCACATTGTTCTTGACATGGGGGAATGAAGATTGTCAAAAACAAGCAAGTGATTACGAGTGAGTCGAAACAAGCAAACTAAGTCAGCACCATGTTCAACTAATATATTGATTTGGTTTTCAATGCCATGTTCAACTAAGATATTGAGTTGGTTGTCAATATTAAACCACCCATTTAGCATAATACTTCATTTTCTACTAGACATCAGATGGTGGTCCCCAAACCACCACTTTCTAGATAATCTCTGAGCCTTTGTGCCAAATTATAGATAGAACCTCTAAGCCTTCATTCCAAGTTCAATATTATGTGGTTATCCTTAAACACCCACATAATAAAATACATCAAATTCTGCTAGCCCATTCGGTTGGTGGTCAACCAAAACCACTTCTTCAGAGAGCACTTGTATTTATCAAGAGAAACCAACTTCTGCTAACTTGCTTGGAAATTCAGATTGTCAAGATGGAAATGTTAAACAAATGGTAGTTTTCCACTTCCAGTTACCTAACTCTATTTTATTGGATTCATATACACCCCTTTGGATTAAGGGGGTAATTGTTGGGAAATAATCCTTGGTGTTAGGATCATCTCCCTATTCACATTAGGAGAATACCAAAGGTCATTAGTGAATAGGAAGAGTAATTTGGAAGTCTAAGAAACCTCATTGGGAAGTTGAACCAAGAGGAATTCTCATGTATATATTGGGAAGTTAAACCCAACATATAATGAATAACCAATATTAGAGAAACCAAAAGGTATCACTTCTTACAAAAAAAAATGCAAATAGTGATCCCTAACCCTACACCCCCTTATTAATTCATTTTTATCGTGTGTCTAAATGGAATCCAACCCTAACTCGATGGGAATTGTTCTTAAGGATAGAATAGATGAAGTATGCACTTTATTCTCCACAATATAAGAGGGCTACAAACACTAATAAAAAATAATAGAATCTTTGAGAGGACTAAATGTGGCTCAAAATGCACTAAGAAAAAATAATGGGAGATTTGAGAGGATTAAAAGTGGCTCAAAAGGAGAAGGCCACTCAAAAGAGGGATTTAAAACAAAAAAACCAACAACCAGGAAATAATAACCAAAGTAAAGAAGTCCCACATTGTTTCCTACTTTCAAAACTATTATATTTTTCCACATTAAAAAGATCAACTAAGAAGGTGGCAAACTAACTAGCTAGCATCAACATTAATGCAAAGAGAGGAGACATTGATGTTGTTATGAACATATATATATATATAATCATTTAAAGGTCTCAACTCTTTATCCTTCAATGACTATTTATACTCAGTCCTTTTTATTTGTAAATCATCTTATCATATTTCATACTATCAATATATTATTATTCAAACATGGTGTAATTTTTTTAATCTTTTGGATATCTAAAGTGAATTGGATTCGTTCACAACCTTGGTACCAGAACAACTTTGATCCATCCTTTGGCTATTGGCTTGTGTCCATATAAATTTCAAAGTTTCTCTGGTAAATTGGTCCTTCACCATAATTAATTATTTCTACAGTCTTTGGCCTTGACCCTTGGCCATTCAAATTTTCATTGAAGAAGTAATCATTCTTCTCAAATAAGAAGAAGAGATCCATAATCCCAAAAAAAGGGGAAGCGAGAAAGTAAAAAAGAAAGAAGAAAGTAAAAGAAGAAAAGACAAAGGAAAAAAGTATAAAACTAACACGTAGTTTTATTTTCCAACCTATTGTTGAAAAAATCAACGAACCATTTATGAAAGGTAATAATAAGCATAGAAGCATATATACACCAATTATAAGGGATTTGTTTATTAAATGGGAAATGGTTTAGCACATTGTTGACGTTAGGATATAAAGTAATATATTTGAAAGCTAAATAAAATAATTAGACCTATATATTAGTAATTATGGTCTTAGAGTCCAAATTATCCATTGCAACAATATTACTGACATAATGCTCGGTTCTAACTGGCTAGAAACACTGAGTACATCCACCTTAAATGCAACAAAGAAATTCATGACTTTCTTCCATGAGAAGAAGAAAATAACAATACATGACTCATTAATGAGAATCCCTTCATCAAAAAATATAGATTAAGAATCACCTTATGGAGGCTATGAATAATTAGAGGAAGAAATAAAGAGTATGAAGAAACTCATCATGGACAAGGATAAGGAAATCATTCAAATCCAAGAGAAGTTAAGATTCCAAGAGTCGGAGGTCTACTTATGTCAACAAAAAATTAAAGAGCATCAACAACATAATGGATACATTTAAAATCATCACAAATTAGAGATCACAAATATCAATAAAACGTTATCAACCAATACTGAAGAGATATTATGGATAAGAAATCATAATAAAATTCTAGTTACAAAAATCAAGAAGTTAAAAAATATTCAAAAGTTGGAACGAGTTAATGAAGATAACGAAGAGAAATTATTAGGAAAGATATAAGAGAATTGCCACCTAAAAGATCATAATAAATATATGATGGAACATATTAGGAAGTTATAAGATGATGAGAAGTTGCAAGAATATGCATTCAAGAATTCTTAAAATGATTCAAACTCACTAGAAAACAAGTTAGATCAACTTACCTACAAGGAATCAAAAGTATATAAAGAAATAATAATTGATTTCATTGAAATAAAGAAGTCATCAAAGGTAGAAATTCAGACATTAGAAAAAAGAACAAATGCATAACCAATCAAACTATTACCAAAAATATCAAAATTCAAAGTCTCCAACAAACAATCACAAGAGATAAAAATGCCTTATCATCATCCATACTATAAAAGTTGTTATGACCAACGAAAA
Source organism: Pseudotsuga menziesii (assembly GCA_001517045.1). Taxonomy (NCBI): domain Eukaryota; kingdom Viridiplantae; phylum Streptophyta; class Pinopsida; order Pinales; family Pinaceae; genus Pseudotsuga; species Pseudotsuga menziesii. The sequence goes on from LPNX010897633.1 coordinate 544,639, forward strand.
ATTCAAAAGAAACATAAACAAATAAGTTATGATTTCAAAAAAGAATGAAGAAAAAATCAACAAAATCTATGGAATCAAAAAAAGAGAAGTTTCATCCAACAAATCGATCATCAAAAATCCCCATTGAAGGTTACCTTGGGATACACCCCTTCATAAATGATGCAACATTTTTACTCAATGTTTAAAATAACATATCAACTGGTCTCATAAGTGTCGCAAATAACAAGCATCATGAGACTATATGTCAAGCAAGAATAAAGATGTAAAGTTTCTTCTTCAATATTCTTTGAGGGAAAAGAATTTCTAAAGAGGAAGGAAACGTTATGAACATTAATAAAAAATAGAATATATAATATAATATTAATAATCAATAATAAATAGAAATAACAATAATGATTAAAAGGTCGCAACTCTTTATCAAGAGTCATAAGATGACCTTAAATGGCTATATGTACTCGAACATTTTCATTTGTAAATCATCTTCTCACATTTCATATTATCAATATATTATTATTCCATCATGGATTATTTGTATTTATCTTTTGGATAGCTTAAGTGAAGTGGCTTCATTCACTTCAGATGTAGAGTATTCATAATAAAAAGAATATTGAGGTATTTATTAAAAAGGAAAAGGAGGTGATTGTTGGCACAAAATCAAGCTAACCCAGGTTCATACCGCGACATACCAACTAATACCCAATGTACTAGCCCGATAGGATTTTAACCCTGTCGGAAACACCCATGGGGAAAATGAGGTCTCACCCAATATACCTATGGGAGCTGCAGGAACCAAGCTACTGCAGTGAAAAAGGGGATCCTCATCATACCGAACACTAACACAATGAGATACGACAGCTCAGGAACTGTGCCAATCGACTAGAAAAAATTTACAACATTACCCATATTCATGTCATTAACTTAACCGGTGATGTGTCAATTCATACATTTATCCATAAATATTTAGTTAGGAATCGCAAACAATAGTAAAACATCACACAAATACATCATGCGCATTTGACACAAGGATTTTAACGTGAAAACATAATCAGGAGAAAAGCACAAAAGCGCTCAATTATTAAAATAATTGCTTCTTGAATGCTTCTAGTCTACGTGCATAGTCTTCAGACATTCCCCAAAACCCCATTACATCGTATCTGTGCACACATCCTACAAATCAACCACATATGTGCAACTCTTCGACAAAAATAATACATAATCCTCGATAGATACAACAATTTATCTTTTCTCACAAACTTTGCTCACTCAGGATAAACCCCAAAATCCCAATCCCTTACAAATATATGGGCTCTACTGGTCGATTTACATCTTGCGCCCACTACCCAGTAAGTGGAGAAAAAACTCTAACTAACTAACCAACCTTTCTGTTGGACTTCACCAAAATGGTTATTTTTTCTCAATCTTCGTCCAAAACTTTAGAACCGACCGCTTCTTTGACCATTTCATCGATGATTTGTTCACACTTTGACCAAAATTCAAAACTGGTACAAATTAACCAAAACTTAACCAGGGCCAACAGACCCCCAACACTCACACGTGGTTTGTCCCAAACCACTTCAGATAGAAATCACTGGAGTGTTCAACTTCGATCGAAAGTTCTGGTATACTTTCTTCACTTCCTCAACCCATCGCTAAACATCTTATTTAATCTTGGAGACTTCTTCCATAATATCTAAACTAATTTGTTATGAGCTTCGCCTCTCGACAACTACCAAATCCTGATTAACTTCCTTGTGAATTGGACCAATGGCTGTAGTCACCTGCTCGACATCTGTTTGTAATTCCATGACACGTTCTGTTTGGCATTGCTATTGTGTCTGGATTTTAGTAACATGATATTGTAGTGTCTTATGCTCAGCAACCTTACTCATCTTTTCAACTGGTGGTAGAGTTCTTAACAAACTTCGTAGAGTTTCCAAAAAAAATTCTACTACACTAAGCTTATCAATAATGTCCTGTAACTCGATATCTTCCAACGTGGCTCCCCAAGCTTGGGAAACATCCTCATATACTTGTGCACAATATGCCTCAGCTTCTGTAATGCTTTGGGCATCCCCCTGAACCTAATGTTTTTGTTGCTTCGTTACTTCAGGAAGGGTACTAGGAACTAGCTTAGCCTCGAGCTCAGCAATTTTCTGTCGGAAATCAATGATGACTTCCCCTAACTTAATTACTTTGGCCTCATGGATCATTTATGGTACAACCCCCACTTCTAGAACTTTGTGGAAAGCAACTTCAAAAGCACTCTCTAGTCACTTCCTTCCCTATCGTAGTTCCTCTTACTTCATGGTGCTTGGCTCCAAGTTGGAATCTATAGTGGCCACTTAGATCTTCGATTGTTTCAGTTGCTCATAAACCATGTGCTCTTGTGCCTTGATTTCCTCTGTGGCCTTATGCAGGATGTTGTAGAGAATATACATTAGTAATATAGACATATATAAGTTGGCATAAGGTAATTATTGTATTGTAACATTCATTTAATAATTACCTAGGCAAGTGCTTGGGTTGTTACCTGGACCTTACAATCTTTATTCAGTGTGTTGACCTTAGCAGGTCAAACATCAAACCAGGCAATTTTAGCTGTCATTGAATCCTTCCCACTAACCACAGCCCGAACTTATTTCAAATCCTTGCATAGTAGTTGTAGTAGGTCCATGACCTCTTTCAATAACTCAACGTTCCTCTCATCAATTTTCTAGGAAAGTCTCATCAACAATCTCAACCATCCTATATTCCAACAAATTATAGTCGTATCAGTAAGATCGGCGGGGCTAGCATCTTTAACAACCTTTTGTTTCTTTCATTTTTTCTTCTGTAGCTCTGTAGATTTCCATTTATCCCACAAATATGGATTTGTAGGCATAACACTCTACTCCTAGTCATTGTCACGATGTGAAATGGGAGGATTTTCTTCATCTTGATGCCCACCATGTTGGGTCCCAGAGGTACCTTCATGTCACATATCAACTTCAGCAAATAATTGGTCATCGATGACAGGATACTTCCATTCCTCTGGCCATTCTCGGACAATAGCATCCATAGCTTCCTCTTGCAGCCTAAACTCCATTGTCAACTACTGATTTTGTGAGTCTCGTCACAATTAAATATAGATGTAGTGAGGCCTCGTGGTAAAATTGATGATGTTCTGATAGCACTGCTTAATAGCATCCTCAATCTGTGGAATCTTATATATATGATTTTGAAGTCCTTTAGTATGCATGAATAACTCCACATTATTTTCCATTTGACTTCTCTTCATCTCAGAGAACCGTAAATTCTGATATTGAGCCCCTCGACAGAGGACATTAACGTCCTTTTCCTGGTAGTTTGGTGACTCTTCCCATGCAATGAAAGAAATGAGAATTAAGAACCATGGATAACTAAATGGAGTACATTTCTCTTGGGCATCCACAACATCATTCAAAAACTCAATCAACAAGAATATTGATGAATTAATATGAACACTGGAAGCACACTTCTATGTTGCAACAAACACTTTGGTGGTGCATCGAGTCCGCCTCATCACAACAATTTGATGGAAATTACCTTAGCCGAAGATCGAACATCCTGGTCACTAATAGAGGCAATTTAAAATCCCCTTGTATCTCTATCCAACCCATACTTCTCTTTCATTCATGTAGCCAAATTCTTTTCTTGCCCCTTTCCAATAAAGAACTATTCTAGATCCACCCCAGCCTTGGGTAACCAGGTAATGCAGGAAATCAAGGAAACACCGACAAAAACATTGGTGTCTAACTAGAGACACACACCATGGAAACATACTAGCAGTTGCTTGACACAAGTGTTAACTTCTTCAATTCGTCCAAATTGGGGCATATGAATTAAAGATAAAATGTCAGACTTTTCTAGTTTGTGTGCCCACCCCTTAAGAACCAATTCAATTGGACCTCCTTCAACAAGTGACACTAAGCCCATGTATTTATCCGTCTGGAACTCCTTATACCTCAATAAATCATGGTCGAAGAACGTCAGTTTCTTTAAATTATCCATGTTACTTCCCCTGACATGGAATCCCTTCGAAATTGAGGGATCGATTAATGGATACAATGCTTTCTTATTGATCTACACATGTGGTGCATCATCCTTCCGTGGAGGTTTGTACATGGGAAATATGGTCATGAACCTTGAACCAGAAGCCTCAACATCATGGGTTACTTTGGATCTCGTTTCTGGGTTGTATGCTTGGCCCCTAGTCCATTTATTCTTTGGTGGATTCAAAGGAATAGGCATTGAAACCACTTTTTGTTGCTCTTTGACAATTGGTAGGGTGGAAACAGCAAACCCTGTAGCGGTACCGGTGTTAGACACATTAATTTCCATGACAAGAATTTGGAAATTAGTAGAGTTCAGGTTCAAAAACTATTACAACACTAGATTGCTTGACACACTTTGGACAATTGAAGCAATGAGTTTGGATGGTGGCCCAACTTCCCTTTTTGAATTGATTGGTAGATGCGTCTAGCCTATTTGTTAGGATTATTTATTCCTCCCATGACCAAATATAGTCTAATTGATCATCTTTCCTAACTTAGGAGTAATTTACTAGAGTTTGGTGCCACCATGAATATTGGTTCCATTGGTTCCATCGGTGCCAGTGGTGCCATTGGTTCTAGTGGTGCCATCGGTTCCAATCCCTACATTCTAGGAGCCACTATGAGTTCCACCGATAGCCTCCATCAGTTGGTTTTGGTAGGTAGATAGTTATGTTGAGTCAACCTCCAGTTACAATTAGTTAGATCACTCTTAGTTATTCTAGAGCCATTTTTGCATGCCTACATGGGGAGTGGTGCATTTTCCACCTACCTCGTCAGTTTACTGATTGTGGAACTGATTTAGACATCTGGAGTTAGACTAGTGAGCTCTGAAAGTGATTTAGACACACCTAGTTAGTTATTCAGTCATCTTGAGCTAGTAAATTTGAATCCTATCAATGGAATTTGAAGTATGTTTATTGTATAATCATTGTATTATTCATTGAATGAACATATATTAATGTTTTAATTAACTGATCAATTCTTATCAGAATTGCCTCAAATTTGGCGTGTTTAATGTACTCTGTCTTTGCTAATTCCACGACATATTTCCCTTCTCAATTGCTCTCATTTTCCTATATATCAATGGTTCACAAATTTAACACTGTCTGATCACGTGGTTAGTTAAAATGTCTAGATCTTGAAAATGATTATGAGGGTGGTGACAAATCCATTCACATGCTTGGAGCCTTTTCTGGGTATTTATGACAAGCCTTCACTAACGATGTCACCACATCTTCCATAAAAGTTGTTATTTAATGAGCATTAATTACCAATCTAACATGTCAGCTTTATCGAAAGTCCCAACTGTGACACAAGACTAACCTCAATAGATGACAGACTAGACTCTGTCACTGTACAAGTACATCGACTAAATACATACACTACTGTGACACCACACACGTAGACTTAACTAAAGAAATTCAACAAGAACATTTTTTTTGGCTTATATATATACAGACTCAGTCGAGGGGAATCTGGATATCCTTATAATGGTTTAGCCGAATCCCATTCACTAACCCTTCTAGGAGCATCCCATCTAACTTTTACAACTAAACTGCGACCCCCTTAGTAATAAAATTGACAATATATGGACCAAATAGTGTGGTTGAATCTTACCAGGATACTTCAAAAAATTATTGTCATAGAGAAGGACCAAATCCCCACACTTGAATTTATTTTGTTTAATGTGTTGATCAATCCAAGCCTTTTGTCTCTCTTTTTCCACATGCTAATGATATCCCGCAATGAATCGATCTTCTTATAGCTTCAATAATTGTGACAAAATTTCCTCAATAGCACCAGTATCAGACATACCAGTGATATCGACTACCCTTAAGTTGGGCACAATGTATTCCATGGGCATAAAAGCCTCTTTCCCATAAACTAATCTAAATGGTGTATTCCTAGTTAATTTCGTAAATATTATTCAATAATCCCATAATACAACAGATATTTTTAAGTCCCAGTCATCACGGTTCACATTACATACCTTGGTTAGTGAATTCTCTAGTATTTTCTTAAAGGCTTCAACAATATCATTTGCTTGGATATGATACGGTGTAGTCTTCCTATGCTAAATCTGGAGTTCCTTTGTCATTGCGTCTATTATTTTATTAACAAAATTAGTACCCTGGTCACTTAATAGTACTCTTGGACATCTAAACCTGGTCACCACATTGCCAAACAAAAATCTTACAGCAATCGCCGCCATACAATCTTTCACAGGGGATGTTTCGGCCCATCTGGTCAAGTAATTTGTCGCGGTGATTATGTATCTAACACCTGTTCTTTTACCAGGTGGGTTGATGGGACCCACAAAGTTGATGACCCATTTTTCAAATTCCTATAGTGTGACCTGCAATACAAATGGAATCTCATATCGTCATGATGGATTCCTAATTCTTTGACAAATGTAGCAGCTCTTGCAGTATTCATGTGCACCCCAATGCAGTGTAGGACACCAAATCCTGACCCTCGGTAACTTCTGTGCAATCCATTTTCTTGCATAGTGGCCTCCTTCCACCCCCTCATGAGCCTCAGCTAAGACCAGTGGTCGATCATGCTCCAACACACATCAATGTAAGATTACATCATGTCCCATTTTGTATAATTTCCCCGCTATCAACTAGAAATCCGCATCCTTAAAAACCAATTTCTTCTTTTGCATTATTTTATACCCTTCTCGTGCACATCTTGTGGTCAATAAATGTACAATGTCTTCATAATAATTGTCGATAATTTTTACTACAAAAATTTGTGCATCTGGTAAATTGTCATCCAAGTTGCTCAGTTCTTCCCTTGTCTCCAACCGTGACAGGTGATCAAGTACAGCATTCAGTTGACCCAATTAACAACAATCTCAAAATAAAACTCTTGGAAGAGAAGAATCCATCAGTAGATATCCCCCCCCAACACTGAATTGTTGACCAAATACTCAGATCAAAATGGTCTGTGAACATCTTAAAATGGCCACCCAGTAAATAATGTATGAACTTTTGTAATGCATTGACCATGGAAAGTCATTCCCTCTCTGTCGTTGTATAATTTTTCTTAGTAGTTGATAGTTTCCTTCTAGAAAATGCAACTGGATGGTCGATAGACCCTTCATCTGGATGTTCTAGAACTACACCAAGGGAAACAGACGAGGCATCCACATGAACATGAAACTCTTTTTCCCAATCAGGGAAGACCAATATGGGAGAAAAAACCATTTTCTCCTTGAATATGTCAAGACTTTTCTCACATTCTTCATTCCACTCGAAATGTACATCCTTTATTAATAATTTTTCCATCGGGGTTGTGATTTCTACATAACCTCGTATAAACTTGCGATAATAACCAGTTTTCCCTAGTGTAGTCCTCAACTGCTTGATCATTGTGGGTGGTGGAAATTCGACAATGATAGTAATCTTTGTTGGATACATCAAGATTCCTTCCTTGTAAACAACATGGCCCAACAAAATGCCAAAGGGTTCAAAAAATATGCATTTTTTCAAGTTTAAAGAAATTTAAAATTATCTGCAATTCTCTAACATCATTCTAAGACTCTCAATATGATCCTCAATCAATCCATAGACTATCCATTCATTGAAATAAACTTCTAAGAATTTGTGAAAAAAATATTTAAATGCAACAACCGTGATCCTAGAAAATATAGTAGGAGCATTCTTAAGGCCAAAAGGATTTACCGTGTATTCAAAGCAGCCCCACTCAATTGCAAGTGTATTCTTCTTTCAATATTCTTTTGCAATCTAAAACTGCTGGTATCCAGAAAATCCATCAGTGAAAGAATATACCTCTTGTCCTTCAATGCTCTCCAAGACTTCATCCATAAAAGGTGTGGGGAAAGGATCATGTAAACAGGTGTCATTCAGCTTAAGCAACTTGACACAAATATGGACTTCCCCATTTTTCTTATCCTAAATGACCATTGGACTGATTCATTCATATTCTTTGACATGTTCAATAATTCTAGCATCCATCATCTTGTCGAGCTCCTCTTTGACCTTTTCTTTATACCTCGGGTTCAATCGATAAGGTCTCTACTTCACTGGCTTAGCATTTTCTTTTACTGGAATCTGCATCTCACCCAAGTCTTTGAAAATTTCCTTTATCTATGAGAATTTCGTCGGGAAGATATTTTAAAACTCATGCAGCTATTCGGTAAATTTATCGATAGTTTCATTGTCCCAATAGTCATCAATATTTGCAAACTTTGGATTTTCAGGAGAACTGATATTTACCTTCTTAATTTTAGTGGCTTCAAGAACTTGTCAGATGATATAACTGGTCCTTCCAATGCTCGGATACCTTCATATTCTGGGATGTGAATGTCACACAGATCGTCATCCTCAGATTCTCCTGAAATATTATAAAACTCCATCAAATTTTGGATTGTCACGACCCACTGTGACAGACTCGATGCAAATACAGAAATTTCTTCAAAAATATTGCACTTTATCACTTGAAGAGCTGCATCGATCGACGGATTCTCGTCAGCATAGCTAAAAATGTGCTTAAAGCTACTAGCAATCTCATCCCACTCAGTAGTTCCTCGTCGATGTTCCCGAAATGTGTACCAATTCTTGGGTATCACATCCAACGTGTGAATAAACACATTGTTGGTTATGGAGCATGATCTTCATGATTCAAAGATGTTATTATTTCAGCCATGTTTGGATCCCATCACCTAGCATAGGGTGTGGGGGGGATTTCCCCCCACTACAGTCACCAAGGGGGTCCATGGGGGGCATTGGATCCCCCCCCCCCTAGCGTGGATTCGGGGGAAGTGGCCCCTTAGTGAAAATTTATGAAAAAATGCCTTGTAAAATGTTGTAATTTCATAGTCATGACTTGGTCAATAATGGGTTATTTAGAGCCCATGGTTTTGGGAATCCTATTGTATTTTCCCATGGTATTCCCTCTATAAAAGGAAGGCATTGTAATACGGTTGTGTATTGTATTGTAACGTTGTGAAAAATGATCTCTCTGATTCTGTAAGAGAGACTATGAGAGAATCAAGAGGAAGTGTAGTGGGTTTGTTGCAGGTTGTATCCCTTCATTTTGTTGGATGGTATAATAATAAAAGGAGTGGAAATTTTTGTTTGGACGTATCCCACCTTGAGTGAACCATGTTATATTGGTGTCTCTCTTTTAATGTGTTTATGTGTTTAACATTTGTATCTTGTTCATTGTTATTCCTCTGTGATCCTATTGTTTAACACATATAGACCCATTCTTGTTAAGGAATAGTCTTCCATGTCACAGTACATGCATTGATATGGTTGATAGGGCATGTCAACCATATATTTCTCTCCATTGTAAGGAGCTTTATCTCCAAATTGAATCTCGAACAACCTTCAACACTATGGCCAAGTTGAAATATATTATTTATGCATGGCCCACCATCTTGTCGACATAGCCTTCAGAGCCACATCTAAAGTGAGCAGTTGTTGTTCTTAGGGTACCTTTTCTTCAAATTCAATAAGAAATGTCTATATGTTAGCTAATACTTCATAAGTAGGAAAATCACATACCTGAGTGCCAACTCATCTTAAAGACTTTGTATTTTGATCAAATTTCCACACGGATAATTCATGCATCTAGTTCTACTAGTTTTACAGTGCTTCCCCAAAGTCTGATGAGCATGAGCTAATAATTTTCCAACTTAACTTACCATCAATCGCCAGATTGACATAGTCATCTAGTGTAGATGATATTTTGTATAGATTATCCAAATCCCCTTCACGATACTCACCTAAAACAAGCTCTACATATTGTTAGTGGATCCAATGGAGCAACTACCCACATCTATGAGCCTTCAAATGATAGAATCCTTTTTTTGAATTTTATGATTGTCTGGTTTTCAATGCCTCAGTCGATGCCCAACAGTGTCAGGTACATATTGGTGTCATCAACAATATTGATTACCTCAAACTCTACATAAGTGTAGATTCCTTCCACTTCGATAGGGACTCTCGAGAGATGACCAATGGGTAGACATTTAACTAATTTTCCAATCGCAACTGAACAGGGGACCATACTATCTTAGGCCTCCCCATGATTTCCCAAGTATTCTTGGTCAAAATGTTGACATTTGAACCCAAATATAATATGATTAAGTCCATATCGTAATATCCAATCTGGGCATTCATACGCAATTCTCGACCAGTCTTTCTCCTTTTATGTATATGATTGACGTTATTCTCTTGTCATATATCTACTTCAGGTTCTTCTATCAAAGAAGTTAGTTCCTCGAAAGCATCTTCATCTTTAGTAACGGATAAACAACGTTTCAAGAAATTTTTCAAAGCACTTACCTATCTTGTTGACTTCTCTGGGATGGATTGGTCGAAACTTAGTGGCATGTCATATATTGGTCCTTCATTAAATGCTAGAAGAGTATTTGAAGTCAAAGCATCGTATTTTTATCCATAAATTCGGTACATGCCTAAAAAAATACCCCTTTCTCCTTATGTACATCGAATGGAACCCGCCGTTGCATTGTTGGTTGAATCTATATGTCCTAGAAAGGATCCCCTCTATCTTCTCCTATCACATCTCCTCCTCAGGTTACAACTACGATAGTTGACAACTTTTCTTTGGGCTCGTCCGTAATCTTTTGGACATTTTGATTTGTATTCTAGATTTTATTCTCATTTTGATTTGTATTCTAGAGTTTATTATTAGGAAGGGTACTAGGCACTAGCTTAGCCTCAAGCTCAACAATTTTCTGTCGAAAATCAGTGATGGCTTCCCCTAACTTAATTAATTTGGCCTCATGGATCATTTCTGGTACAACCCCCACTTTTAGAACTTTGTGGCATGCAACTTCAATAGCACTCTCTAGTCACTGCCTTCCCTGTTGTAGTTCCTCTTACTTCATGGTGCTTGGCTCTAAGTTGGAATCTATAGTGGTCACTCGGATCTTTGATTGTTTTAGTTGCTCATAAACCATGTGCTCTCGTGCCTTGATTTCCTCTGTGGCCTTATGCAGGATGTTGTACAGAATATACATCAGTAACATAGAAATATATAAGTTGGCATAAGGTAATTATTGTACTGTAACATTCATTTAATAATTACCCAGGCAAGTGCTTGGGTTTTTACCTAGACCTTATGATCTTTATTCAGGGTGTTGACCTCAGCAAGTCAAGCATCAAACCAGTCAGTTTTAGTTGTCATCGACTCCTTCCCACTAACCACAGCTTGAACTTATTTCAAATCCTTGCATAGTAGTTGTAGTAGGTCCATGACCTCTTTCAAGAACTCAACGTTCCTCTCATCAATTTTCTAGCCAAGTCTCATCAAAAATCTCAACCATCCTATATTCCAACAAATTATAGTTGTATCAGTAAAATTGGCGGGGGGAGCATCTTTAACAACTTTGTTTTCTTTCATTTTTTTATTTTGTAGCTCTGTAGATTTCCATTTATCCCACAAATATGGATCTGTAGACATAACACTCTACTNGCGGGGGTAGCATCTTTAACAACTTTGTTTTCTTTCATTTTTTTATTTTGTAGCTCTGTAGATTTCCATTTATCCCACAAATATGGATCTGTAGACATAACACTCTACTCCTAGTCACTGTCACGATGTGAAATGGGAGGATTTTCTTCATCTAGATGCCCACCATGTTGGGTCCCAGAGGTACCTTCATGTCACAGATCAATTTCAGCAAATAATTGGTCATCGATGATAGGATACTTCCATTCCTCTGGTCATTCTCAGACAATAACATCCATAGCTTCCTCTCGCAGCCTAAACTCCATTGTCAACCACTGATTTTGTGGGTCCCGTTGCAGCTAAATATAGATGTAGTGAGGCCTCGTGGTCAAATTGATGATGTTCTAATAGCACTGCTTAATAGCATCCCTAACATGTTGAATCTTATATATATGATTCTGAAGTCCTTTAGTATGCATGACTAACTCCACATTATTTTCCATTTGCCTTCTCTTCATCTCAGAGAACCGTAAATTCTGATATCGAGCCCCTTGACAGAGGACATTAACGTCCTTTCCCTGGTAGTTTGGTGACTCTTCCCATGCAACGAAAGAAATGAGAATTAAAAACCATGTATAACTAAATGGATTACATTTCTCTTGGGCGTCCACAGCATCATTCAACAACTCAATCAACAAGAACATTGTTGACTTAATCTGAACACTGGAAGCACACTTCTATGCTGCAACAAAGACTTTGGTGGTGCATTGAGTCGGCCTCATTGCAACAATTTGATGTAAATTACCTTAGTCGCAAATCGAACATCCTGGTCACTATGAGAGGCAATTTCAAATCCCCTCATATCTCTATCCAACCCATACTTCTCTTTCATTCATGTAGCCAAATTCTTCTCTTGCTCCTTTCCAATAATGAACTATTCTAGATCCACCCCAGCCTTGGGTAACCAGGTAATGCAGGATATCAAGGCAACGTCAACAAAAACATTGGTGTCTAACTAGAGACACACACCATGGAAACATACTAGCAGTTGCTTGACACAAGTGTTAACTTCTTTAGTTCGGCCAAATTGGGGCATATGAATTAAAGATAAAATGTCAGACTTTACCAGTCTGTGTGCCCAGCCCTTAAGAACCAATTCAATTGGACCTCCTTTAACAAGTGACACTAAGCCCATGTATTTATCTGGCTGGAACTCCTTATACCTCAATAAATCATGGTCAAAGAATGTCAGTTTCTTTAAATTATCCATGGTACTTCCCCTGACATGGAATCCCTTCGAAATCGATGGATCGATTAATGGATACTATGCTTTCTTCTTGATCTACACATGTGGTTAATCATCCTTCCGTGGAGGTTTGTACATGGTAAATATGGTCACGGACCTTGAACCAAAATCCTTGGCATCATGGGTTACTTTGGATCCTGTTTCTGGGTTGGATGCTTGGCCCCTACTCCAATTATTCTTTGGTGGATTCATAGGAATAGGCATTGAAACCACTTTTGGTTTCTCTTTGACCATTGGCAAGGTGGAAACAGCAAACCCATCGCGGTACCGGTGTTAAACACGTTAATTTCCATGACAAGAATTTGGAAATTAGTAGAGTTCGGGTTCAGAAACTGTTACAACTCTAGATTGCTTGAGACACTTTGGACAACTGACACAATGAGTTTGGATGGTGGCCCAACTTCCCTTTTTGAATTGATTGGCAGATGTGACTAACCTATTTGTTAGGATTTTTTATTCCTCCCTTGACCAAATATAGTCTAATTGATCATATTTCCTAACTTAAGAGTAATTTACAAGAGTTCAGCGTCACCATGAATATTAGTTCCATTGGTGCCAATCCCTACATTCCAAGAGCCTTTCTGAGTGCCACCAGTAGCCTCCATTAGTTGGTTGTGGCACGTATATAGTTATGTTGATTCAACCTCCAGTTACAATTATTTAGATCACTCTCAGTTATTCTAGCGCCATTTTTGCATGCCTGCATGGGGAGTGGTGTATTTTCCACCTACCTCGTCAGTTAACTGATTGTGGAACTGATTTAGACATCTAGAGTTGGACTAGTGAGCTCTGACAGTGATTTAGACACACCTAGTTAGTTATTCAGTCAGCTTGAGATGGTAGATTCAAATCCTATCCATGGCATTTGAAGTATGTTTATTGTATAATCATTGTATTATTCATTGAATGAACATATATTAATGTTGTAATTAACTTATCAATTCTTATTAGATTTGTCTCAAATTTGTCTTGTTCAGTGTACATTGACTTTGATAATTCCACTACATATTTCCCTTCTCAATTGATCTCATTTTCCTGTATATCAATGGTTCACAAATTTAACATTGTCTAATCACATGGTTAGTTAATATGTCTAGATATTGGAAATGATTATGAGGGTGGCGACAAATCCATTCACACGCTTGGAGCCTTTTCTGGGTATTTATGACAAGTCTCCACTAACGATGTCACCATGTCTTCCATAAAAGTTGTTATTTTATGAGCATTAATTACCAAGATGACATGTCAGCTTTATCGAAAGTCCCAACTGCAACACAGGACTAACCTCAATAGATGACAGACTAGACTCCGACACTGTACAAGTACATCGACTAACTACATACACTACTGCAACACCACACACTTATACTTAACTAAATAAATTCAACAATAACCTTTTTTGGCTTATATATATAGACTTAGTCGAGGGGAATGTGGATATCCTTATAAGGGTTTAACCGAATCCCATTCACTAACCCTTCTAGGAGCATCCCATCTAAATTTTACAACTAAACTGTGACCCCCTTAGTAATAAAATTGACAAGATATGGACCAAATAGTGTGGTGGAATCTTACTAGGATACTTCAAAAAATTATTGTTGTAGAGTAGGACCAAATCCCCACACTCGAATTTATTTCATTTAATGTGTCAATCAATCCAAGCCTTTTGTCTCTATTTTTCCACACGCTGATGATATCCCGCAATAAATCAATCTTCTTCCAGCTTCAATAATTGTGACAAAATTTCCTCAATAGCACCAGTATCAGACATACTACTGACATCAGCTACCCTTATGTTGGGCACAATATATTCCATGGGAATAAAAGCCTCTTTCCCATAAACTAATCTAAATGGTGTCTTCCTAATTAATTTCGTACAGATTATTCAACAATCCCTTAATACAACAGATATTTTTAAGTCCCAGTCATCACAGTTCACATTACATACCTTGGTTAGTGAATCCTCTAGTATTTTCTTGAAGGCTTCAACAATATCATTTGCTTGGATATGATAAGGTGTAGTCTTCCTATGCTAAATCTAGATTTCCTTTGTCATCGCCTCTATTATTTTATTAACAAAATTAGTACCCTAGTCACTTAATAATACTCTCATAGATCTAAACCTGGTCACCACGTTATCAAACAAAAATCTTGCAGCAGTCGCAGCCATACAATCTTTCATAGGGGATGTTTTGGCCCATCTGGTCAAGTAATTTGTCACGATGATTATGTATCTAGCACTTGTTCTTTTACCAGGTGGGTTAATGGGACCCAAAAATTTGACGACCCATTTTTCAAATTCCTATAGTGTGACCTACAGTACCAATGGAATCTCATATTGTCATGATGGCTTCCTAATTCTTTGACAGATGTAGTAGCTCTTGCAGTATTCATGTGCACCCCAATGCAGTGTAGGACACCAAAACCTGACCCTCGGTATCTTCTGTGCAATCCATTTTCCTGCATAGTGGCCTCCTTCCACCCCCTCATGAGCCTCAGCTAAGACCAGTGGTCGTTCATGCTCCAACACACATCAATGTAAGATTGCATCATGTCCCATTTTGTATAATTTCCCCGCTATCAACTAGAAATCCGCATCCTTAAAAACCAATTTCTTCTTTTGCATTATTTTATACCCTTCTTGTGCACATCTTGTGGTCAAGAAATGTACAACGTCTTCATAATAATCGAAGATAATTTTTACTACAAAAATTTGTGCATATGGTAAATTGTCATCCAAGTTGTTCAGTTCTTCCCTTGTCTCCAACCGCGACAGGTCATTGTTGGGCCCTGGAATTCTCCATTTTTTCATCACTTATTGACATATATTTCATCCATTTTCTTCCCATTATTGCCCATTTATCATTCCATTTTCCATCCATTTGTTGTAACTCTGCGTAAAACAGCATACTACTTCCATTGATGTTTTAAGTGGTTAATAATGATTATTTTCCTTTATCTTTGATGAATTGAAGACTATTATGCATAATTTTACTAATGATGGGTTGTGGAGTGATTTGTCATGTACAGGACGCCCATAGCTAGTTGTTATAGCCTTAACCGAAGAATGCATGCCAGATAAGAACACCTTGATTCATGTCTCGATTTGCAGGCAGATGGAAAAGAATATCAAAAATCCAAGGCATGGGTTTTGTGTGTAACAGCCTCATTTACCTAACTCTATAGGAAATTTCCAAACAAAGCCATGGTTTGCGATATACAGGTGGTTCTTCAAGAGGGTATTTTCCAGATTTACTGTTGCGGCCGGTTCCAAAGTTGTTAGCAGTTACGGCTGTGTTTCAGCTGTTACAGATCACAAGTTGGGGGTTCAGTTCCTCATTTCTATGAGATAATTTTATGTATAAATATGTAATCAATCTCATTGAGAAGGGGGAGAGAAAACAATGTTATGCTGTAGGATTTGATCCAGATCTATTGTAGTCATTCCATTCTGATAATACATGCTGGCAGTTTCTTAATTCTGGAGTTGTATACTTTCATCGTGGAGATCCAGATCTGCTCAGTGGAGGAAGGGCCCTCTTCCCTAAGCAGATGCTGGTAGTGTTGATTGTAGGTGTGTTATTGTTTAGATTTGCTTATTATTTTGTTCATGCTTTCATTCATTAAATTTATCATAGTTGTATGCTTTCATTCATTAGATTTCTCATAGTCGTTGTGTTGTTAATTCATTTGATAGATCGTTGGCCAACATAGAACTTCTTTTAGATGTATGCAATTAGATCTTGTTTCATAATAATTGATTTTGTTGAAGTGTGATTAGATTTACAGTTTGTATTTATGAATAGGATTTAGGTTTGATTTACTTTTAAGAAGGTGTGATCTAGTTTACAAAGAGTTTCGATTGCATACCAATAGATAACAGTGTCAGGTAGAAATTATTCTTACATAGATCTTGCATGATAGCTTTGAAATAAAAGACTTCCTCGGGTTGATAATTTATGTTTAGAACTCTGCATGTTAAGTTTTAATTAACTGGCATATAGTGGGCCCCACATTTTGGCGCTATTGCCGGGGAAGTTATCAATGGTGCAAAAGTACATATGACATTGTTTTGTAGATGCATTTTTAAAGTAGGTAATGTAGGTTGCATGAATTTTATGTCTTTGCATTTAGTTTTATTTTATTTTCAATCTTTGGATCATAAATCTTATCATCCCCCTTAGTGGTGTTGTAAGCACCACCCATTCTACTAACAAGTTGACAGGAACACTCGAAGGAGGAGCCTCAAGATAGCACATGAAGAATATAATGAAGAGATGGCAAGTAAGAAAGATGGAGAAGTTGTTATCTTCAAATTTCCCATCAGATATTCAGGAAGAGTGGCGCCAACGAAAAGCATCCCCCCACATGTTCTACCAAATTTTCATGGTTTGGAAAATGAAGACCCTGATGTATTTTTATTTCAATTCGAAATACATTGTATAGGATATGGTTATTGTTCTAATGATCAAAAGTTGAATGTGTTTTCCCTTACTCTAAAAGGAACAGCCCTCCGATGGTTCATGACCCTCAATGGGAATTGTATACAAACTTGGGAAGACATGAAACATGTATTCTTGAAAAGGTACCAAGATTATTGCAGGGTCAATGAAGACATCTTTGAAATGACACAAGGAGAAGAAGAGAGTCTGGAGGAATACATAGAATGCTTTCAATATAACCTCCAAAGATCCAAACAAAGGAAACTGGGGAATGAGACCTTAAAAACACTTCTACTCAAGGGAATCCAAGCTGAATATTTAGAAATATTAAATCTGATGGAAACAAGTAATGTATTTCAGTTAGCATATGATGATATTTGTGAGTTATGTAGAAGGTATTCAAGAGGAAACTTCAAGACTGGTAAGAATTCTAAGGAACTTTTATCTTTATTTTTGAAATTTGCTGCAAAAACAAGAGTTTTACGAGTTGAAATCAGTAATGTATTTAAAAATTATAATGTTGATATCAATGATTCATTAAAGTCAGAATTGGTTGTTTTGCAGGTTAAGGAAAAGCATGAGTAATTTGAAAAAATAGTTTTCCAACGGTGTCAGAAGAAACATCTTGCAATGGATTGTCCTTTGGATAGTCCCACAATTTTTGGCATATGTGACTTGAATCACTCCACAGATCATTGTCACTCCATACCAAGGATGAAAGAAACATATCAAATAGATCTGGGAGTTGGAGCCAACTCATTGCAACAGTCATGGCAACCGTGGCCTACATGTATGGTTCAAAATTCTATCCCTCCATTTCCTTACTCTCATACTCAATCATTGAATACTCTTCCACCATGGTAGTTGTTACATGCTTAATTTAACTCTTACCTACCTTATCCACAAGGTTGGAATGGCCTATCTTATGATCACATGGCCACTCTCCCTCATGCTGCAACACAACTTGGTCCTTCAATATCAACTTCACAAATCAATCCTCTACATTAGCCACATCTATTTTCTCATCAAACTCCTTGGTATCCAACACAATTTCCTGTCCAATCCACCCTCCACCCTAACCATAATAAAGCAGTACAGTATGCTTACAGTGCTGAACTGCAAAATGTTCCTACATTTCCCTCTTGTTCTACCTCACCTACACCACTGCAAAAAGACGGTGTGTTGTTGCAGCAAATCCATATGAGGACTGAACATGTTTTAAATCCAAGATTTGCAGATGGAGTTTCTTCTAGTCCTTATAAGCAAGCAGACAAGATCAACAAGACACACGCAATATTTGATGAAGAATGAACTTTGGAACCAAAAATTGAAGCATCCTTTACATCATTAGATCTGAATCTCTTATCCATTGAGGAAGATCAGTTTACTAAGGAGCTTCATGGTGTCACATCCATGAGAAATCAAGGGAACAAAGAATATATTGAAGCTTGGTTTCAATCTATCATCGGTCTGCAGCATCATTCCATACTTCACGAATTCTTGGCACCATCATTTCAAGGGAAGTTGATCTCTCATATCCTAGCATTCATAAAGTTATATTTTTATGTTGGGAGTATGAGCATACTTGAGTCACTTCTTCGAAAGTGGCTCCATTGGAAATATGCATACACTTGAATAATTTTTATATTTCTAAGTAGAATAGGGTAGGATAGAGAAACAGAATAAAACCATGCTTTTGTTTTTAGTTTTTATTTTTCAAATAAGTATGCTCTCTTCCTGCGCCTTGTTGCGATCTGGAAGATCAGAAAGTAGAAAGATAAGGAATGGGTATGAGATGTTTTCAGGAATGCTTTGGAATTGTTGACTATTTGAACACAATGCTTAAATCATTTTTGTCTTCAATTTTCCAATTTCAATTTGTCTCTATTTTTTACAAAAAAAATATCATGAAAACAAAATTACAGTAATTAGGGAAGGTGAATGAAGGATCCACAGGAAAATGATCCAATGATTATGAAACCCTTCAATCTTGAACTTTGGCATGAATTTGTGAGCTGCAACACCCAGCTGTGACAGTGAGCTGCAACACCCAGCTGTGACTGTACTACATGTGAAAATTTATGAGTTTGAGATACGTGTGTGTTGCACATCATGGCATGTATTTGGTTTTCAATTATATATAACACATCCATAAAAATACACATGCTTTATTTCAACATTCTGTCATTTTTTAAGAGTTGCAGCTGCGGCTGCAATAGACTGTGTAAGTCAATATAGGTGCTCAATGCCTGAAATTTTTGGTATGGGTGTGTTTTATATTTAAATTTACATCATTAAAAACATTCACACCTATTCCAGTCACTTTTTGGGAGTCAAATTTCATTTATTAAATTTTTGGTGACATTTTGGCTTGAAATTTTTACTGAAACAAAGTTGGGACAGTCCATTTTTGAGAGACCAAATGGATTTTTTTTTTAAACTTGTTTACATTCCAAGTATCCCTTTTAATTTATTTTCCAAAACAATTTGAATTTTTAATATTGGGTATCAAACAAAAAATTTATGGCCAAAATACTAACGGGGTGTCAAGCAAGCAGCTTAGGAACAGAGTTGGGACAATCAATTTTTGGATGCCTTACTGGATATATCTTACAAACATATTTCAATAAAATATTCCCCTATGAATCTAGTTTACAACTCAATTTGAATCACTCCATTCCGATATCGTATGCAAATTTTATGAACAAAATACCGACTTCCTATCACAATTCAGCATTCCTAAAACTCTATTTTCTAGACTGTTCATTGGCTTATTTGACCCATCAATTCTTATTGGATATAAAACTTGTTTCTAATTGATATACCTACATGAATCTAATTTCATCTCCAATTGGAATCACATCAATCCGTTATCAAACGAAAAATTTAAGCCTACAACCGTGATTGTTGGTCTAGTCCAGAATTCAAAAAAACACCTTGTCATGCAGGTTGTTATTGAGTGATTTAGAACATCATTACATAGAATTTTAAAAATATATTTCTAATGGAAATAGGCCTATGAATTTAATTTCATTTTTCTTTGGAATCACTCAAATTGGACAAGGAACGAAGAAGCTATGATCATAATACCGTTGGTGAGCCTAGATGGACATTGCTCTCCCGCAGGTATAAAATGGATTTTGCTTTGTTCATTTTTCTTTGAATTTGTTTTATAAGTAATTGCTTGTTGTTTTTTTCCATAAGTGTTGGGTGAAAAGAGACCAATCACCTCTCTTCTTCCATCATCTCGTGTTTTATTGCATGCAAGTGCTAGGTTTTTGTAGGTCCTTGGAAGAAGAAGGTCAATGCATGCACAAGTCACTCTTGAAGACTTTTTATCAGTTTGCAAATGGATTGAGCACATAAAAAATGGATAGATTGATGTGAAAACTATACCAATGTTCAATAATTCAAGTCCCATTTCTACATGCCAAGAATCATTTACCAATTGTTGCCAAAAAGAAACCTTTCAAGAAGCCAATTGCACTATGGTAGATTCATTCACCCTCCTCATTTCAAAACCCTAAAAATCCATTCATGTCGAAGTCCCATTTTCCACTACTTATGTAGTCACCATAACCGTCTTATTTTCCATCACAACTTCACATATACTTTCCACTTCTGAGTTTCATGTTGGTTCTATTTTTCACTTTGATTCTTCACAATCATTTATTTTGTACTCATATTGGATGATGTGGAATTCATTAAGGTCCAGCTTCCAATGGTCTTGTGCCATCGACTCCGACACATTATCTGGGATCGAGATTAGAGTTTTATAGTGCCCTGGTATCTACATGAATCAATGGTAGATTTCCTTGTTGTTAATCATGGGGATTCATTGTTATACCAAAATCCTGTCACCATCATGTGATAAGACCTTTGACATACCTACTTGCCCTGAATCCCAGCACTTGGAGTGGAAATTCATACCATTTGTCAATATTTCACAAAAAATGCTCAGCACCGCACTTTCCCTGTTGTCCAGGAGCAGTACCTTGTTCGCACTGCCTATCCCTTGTTATCCACAAGCAGTGCCACCGCTTATGGCCCTTATTCCATAAGCGTTTCTTACCAGAACCGCTCTGCCATTGAAGGAGAAATGCGGTACCCTGGGTAAAAAGGAAAAAAGAGAAGTTTCTTGAGGCTTCTATATGATGAGCCTCATGTCCTCCCTTATCCCTATCATTGTGGGTCAGTTGAGCTCGAGATCCCTCATCCTAGGATCTTAGAGGCCACCTCATCCACTAATCTCTCAACCATTCCTATCCATTGAGCCTTATAAATACAAGCTCATATCCATGGTTGAGGGGGGGAACTCTTAAGGTATTGTTATGCTATTGGATTGATCACTTGGCCCAAGCCATTGGAGAGCATAGAGAGCTAGAGTCAGAGCTTATGGGGATGAGAGTGCTTGGTTTCATGGAGATGCATGTCAACACTAAGGCTTGGTTGTAAACTTCTCCATTTTTATCTTAATGCAAGTTGATTTCCATCCCACATTATTGTTGTTGTTTGATTTCACATGTATGTTGTTAGATTCCCTAGTCACTAACATGGATCAGTAGATTATATTCTGGCAGCTTTGATTTTTTTTTGTGTTTAAGCTGATTGCAGGTACACAGGGTTACTATCGAAGCATCACATTCCATGTATCTACGGCGTCTAGGGAGGGTATTCAACCTCTTTCCTTCATTTGTTCTGGATCTGAACCATTCAGACCAGTGGAACACCTTACTGTCCACAAAAGGTGAAATATTCCAGCTAACAAATCTGGCGACTCCACTGGGGAATAGATATATGTATCAATTGTTCTGATCTTCCTCAGTTCTCAACTCTTGTCCAAATCCAGGCTCTTTCTCCAACTCTCTTCAGTCAGATCTACTTTCTGACTTAGTCAATTTGGGTTTGAAACTTCCAGATCTGTTCAAATCTGAGTCATTTCGACTTTTTATGCTCTGTTTCCATACTCAATCTAGCAGTTTTGACCTTGATCTAGTCTTTTTCTGACTTGATCTATCATTCTCTTTGTGTTTTGGTTTTCTATAGGGAACCGCGCCCATGCAGTGTACGAGGAGCGGTGTCACCGCCTGAACAGAGTGGGAAGTACACGGTACCACCACCTGTATCCTGTTGACGAGAAGCGATGCTGGGAAAGAACCACCCTGTCAACACCTGAGAAGCGCAGTGCCAGGTAGGCATCATTCCAAGGCCCTTTTTCCTCATTTTTTTTGTAAAATTTTTTGTGTTGCTTTCAGTCCTACAATGTCAGGCTTGTGTGATAGAATCTGATGCTTGTGGCTTGAAATTGTATGGTTTAAGATTGGTTTGATTAGGAAATTTGAAAGCTAGATTAGGCTTTTTGATTGTTCATCTGCTTCTATGCTTGTTGGTTGTGTTTGCGAAAGAATTTCTTGTTTTCTGAAAAGCTTAGGGTGTTAGTAAGATCTCTTTTCGTTTCTGTTATATAGACTAGAAGAAGAACACTAGATTACCTTGTAGGTTTCATTTCTTGTTTGCATAGTAAACTTCGTTTTCCTTCCTCTAAAAAGGAAATTTTTTGACTCAGACTAGGTTATCATCATTGAGCGTTGGACATTGGTTCTCTGATTAGCTTTACAAGCTTTCAGGATCTTCATGTTCTTTTGTCTCTTATACATTTAGAACTATCTCAATCAAAATAAAAAATATGGTAGTTTTAAGTTAGATTTGCTTATGTTTTGAGAAAATTAAAAAAATAGAGTGCATTTGCATATAGTGTGTTTCTTGTTTTTCTTTTAGGAAAAGAGATTCTTCCCCTTCTTATTGCTTTCAGAAAAGAGAAATAAATTTGGAAAAGTACTGCTTGTCTTTGATTTTGTGTTCAAGACTGTTGTTTGGAAGTCTTTTTTGGTTTTGAAACAAAAGAAAATACTCTCTTTCCCTCCCGTAAGTAGGCATACTAAACGGTAAAGTGAAATATTTGCACAAGCATAATGCTTGGTTTTACTTTTCTGTCAAAACATCATGCATTCACTTAACCATCCACTTTAAAATTAACGGTAGTTATAGGTTAAAATTTACATAGTAATTGGAGTGATAGGTTAGAGACATGTTCAGGCGTCGTTAAG
The DNA here is from genome assembly GCA_001517045.1 of Pseudotsuga menziesii. Lineage (NCBI taxonomy): Eukaryota > Viridiplantae > Streptophyta > Pinopsida > Pinales > Pinaceae > Pseudotsuga > Pseudotsuga menziesii. The sequence continues at coordinate 568,016 of LPNX010897633.1, forward strand.
TGTAGGAGTTGTCATTATTTGTCCGCATTACATCGCGGGACTCGCGCGGTTCTTCCATGTACCGTTGGTATATCGAACGGCCTTTCACATACCCTTGAGGTATATAGAAAGGTACTTCACATACTCGATTGTATATCGAAAGGCCCCTTGTGTACGGTTATGCATTAGACAGCACTACTACCGATTCAAGCTCCCACGTACCTTGAGTATATCGAGAGACCCCACTAGGATACCCTATCCATCTAAGAAAATCCCTTTAGCCGTCTTGCTTGGAGCGATACACCAAAAACAACATTCAGGGAGATTACTACGCATGTGCCCTCAAGGTATATCGCGAGTGGCACCTTCTTGACAATCCTGGTGAGAGACCTGAATTTTTGAACTCCTCCTATCATTTTAAGTGTGCTTGTTTTGACCTATAGCTTGTGTAGGGAAAAAATTTGTGTGTGTTTTCTAGATTTTCAAACCCTAGGTTAGATAGGAACTGTACAAACTGGCTGAGTTAAGATAGTCCAGAAGAGTACGGGGCTTGCCACCCGATTTTACTCCTGGTTCAGGAGAAAATCCAATGGAAGCTATCGACCAAGGAGCTGCTACCACCTCCCAAGTGGGAGATAATGTGGTTGCAAAAAGTGGAGTACCATAGTCTTCACACTCACCTCCCTTGGTCCAACAACCTTCTCGGGTAAATACCTCGTTCCATTCTCCCATGGAAGGTCATGTTGACGATACAACCCGTCCGGATTATGGTCCCAATGCTCCATTTTGGGATACCTCTATAGGACATGCCATTGCCTCATTTGGCACCCGTTTGAACTCTTCTGAAGATGAAGAAGAACGTAGGCAATACCATGTTGCCATTCTGCGTGCACAGGAGATTGATAAGCAAATAGATGAACTATTAGGCCCGACACCATCACGTTCCACATATGTTCCTGTGGGATATCGTTCACTTGTCGATTCTATGAGACCCATTGAACCGACTATAGATCATGCAGTGACACCACACAACCCAGGTCAAATTACCACCCCTATCACCTCTCATGTTATGTATGCTCCTAATCCTCCCAGGTCTTTTGCACCTGGGGCCCAACCTTCAGTTCCCATTTCATCAGTACCTTCTAGTGCCGGGAGGCAACCCCCGAAATGATCTACGTTATCTGGCACCAAAATTATACCTAGTCAAGGGCAGACCTCTAACATAGAACCATCTACAGTTTATGTCCCTCCCACTCATACTAATGTGGTTAATCCCCCATCCAGTTTAGGTCAGCCCTTGCGGGCACAACTTGTAACCGTTCAAACTTCTGGAGGTTATGGTTATCAAATACCTATAGGTAATCATCTGCCCAATCCTACAGGAATGCCTTATGTTGGAATTTCATACCCTAGTAACAGTTTTACGCCATGGGGGCAACCCAACTGGTCTTACATGCTAGCTATGGGAGGGATACCTATACATACTGTAGGAGGTGATGGAGGACCGCCTTATGGAGGTCCTCCCCCTAGGGGGCCTAATGGTCTCGGAGGATCGGGCAACTTTCCTCCTTTTGGTCCTAGTGGTCCTAGTGGTCATGGGGGGCCTGGTGGCTTTCCACCTTATGGCTCCGGAGGGTCTGGTGGCCCTTTGCCTAGTGGTTCTGGAAGCTCTGGAGGGTCTGGTGGTCTGCCTCCTGGTGGTCCCAGTGGTCCCGGTGGTCCTCCTCTGGGAGGCCCTAGTGGTCCTAGCGGTCCTGATCCCAGAAATCAACCCCCTACGGGTGGATTTTTCGTTAGTTCTTCATCACAACAACCTGTTTTTCAGTCAACTTATGGTCCTACTAGTAATTATATGCCATATCAATATTACCAATATGTGCAACCCAACCGATAGTTACCTTTACTAACAACTTTGGACTTTCCTGACTTGTCCAAGTTGATTAATGACCCCATTCGACGCAATCCCTCATGGCCTCCCATTCTAGTAAAGTTACCATCAAAAATTCTGAAATTCGATGGGAAGCAGGGAGACGATCCGAAGAACCATGTTATGACATTCCATTTGTGGTGTTCTTCAAAATACCTCATGGATGACTCCATTCGGTTACAAATATTTCAATGAACTTTGACCGGTACAACCGCGAAGTGGTACATTGAACTCCCACAACATTCATTTGTGGATTTTGGCTCGTTGGCAACCGTGTTTCTTACACACTTTCAGCTCCCTATTCGTTATGAAATGGGAACTGATATTTTAACTTCTCTGCGACGGAACACCTCCACCCACATATCCGATCACATTCATGAGTGGAGAAGGTGGAGAAGGATTATTAAGGCCCCTATTCCAGATCAGTTATTAGCTAATTGGGTTACCAAATCCTTGTTGACTCCTATTGCCCGAGATGTGGCTATGGGTGGTGCCGTTACTGAAGAGCAGGATATTAGTTGGGTTCAGTACCTAGACTTGGTTTATTCCTAGTCTGGAACTCTTTGTTACCTGATTCCTCAAGCTCCTCACCCCCACACCGATCCTGCTAAGCCACCAGCAGAAGTACCTGTTGATGGGATTGTTGGTTCAATCCAGTCCCCGTCTGCAGCGAAACCTACCAAGCAACCCCAAACTTCCACCCCTACTCCTTCGACTCCTAAGTTTTTCGTCGAGGTCAACTCTATTCAAAGTACTCAAACCTCAGGTAATAATAAAAAGAAAGGTAAAAATAGAAATAAAAAACCTAGAAACCAACAGGAGACTCCAAGACCAACCAATAGTGATAACGATAAAGGGAAAAGGAAGGAAAAATATCCCTTTTTGCTATGCGGGGGTGACCATTTTTCAAAGGAGTGTCCTCGTTGAGACGAAATCTCCCAGTTTTTGAAGTCCAATCCTGCACCTACAGTACTTACGGATCCTTTTCCCTCTCAACAACAACTGATAGACCACATGTCTAATTAGGGTAACTCTAGTTCACTATAGGAAATTCGTATGATGTCCTCAGATACCATAAATCTGCAAACTCGAAGTTAGAATTATGACAAACCCACAGATAAGAAAGAAGATCATTCTTCTTCAAGGAAAACTTCCTCTACTAGTTCTCTGGAACCCTCGTCTATTGTCCCCTTATCTATCAAGAAGCCTATTCTCGACATGATTTTGCATCCACCTAAGAGTACTCTTCGGAATGTTGTCTTAATCCCAATGCCTGAGCTGCTCAATTTTATAATGTGGTTGAAGATCTCGCTCAGGAACCTTGTGCGATGTCTACCTTAGAAGTACTCCAAAGTTTCCCTACACAGCGCAAAAACTTGTTGACGGCATTAGGATCTTTAGACTCGGATAACACTAACTTGATTCATTTCAATGTTGATAACTATAATCCTAGATTACCACATAAAATTGCTTTTCAGAACATTACAAAAGTAGTGGGAAAGAAAGTTTTTTGAACGGTACTAGATGAAGGAGCTTCGACCTCGGTTTTGTCTCTAACTTGTTGGAAGGCTCTCCACTCTCTCGAACTTGTAACATCACCTACGACCCTCAAGGCCTTTAACGGACGGGGTTTCCAACCCCATGGTCTCATATCAGCCCTAGCGATCGAGCTAGGGGGAAAAACCATTTCCATTCAAGTAGAAGTGGTAGATGCCCCTTTAGATTACAACCTCCTTCTAGGAATAAATTGGTTCTATGCCATGACTATTGTCGCCTCAACAGTATTTCGAACAGTCCAATTTCTGCATCTAGGGAGAATTGTTACTATTGATCAGCTTGATTTCTGTACATCGGATGTTACTACCTCCACAGCTAATAAAATCCCCATGTTAGCCCAATCCCCTTCTCCTTACCAGTCGATTGGGGTAGGCATGTTGAAGGATTCATCCCTTATGGGGATTTTTCCATCCACTCCTCCTAGCACGGATACCGCAACAGTCCATATGATCGCCTCATTTGATTATGAGCCTAAGGGTAAAAAAGTTTTTGAGTCCACACGAAGCTATGTATGACAACATTCAAACCTTTTTCGATGATCACACAGATGATATTCATCTAGTGGCTTCGGATCCTTACCATTTACCGTACTGGTTAGAACCTTCTCTTCCTGTTCTAGATTATCTCTCTGAGACTTTTCCTTCCGATGATTCCATTATGGAGATCATGAATATGGATGAGCCCATTTGGGAGGATCACCATCATAGATCCATGTTCCTCCCCAACACCAGTTCGGTTAGCTATGATTTTACATCCTTGTTTCCTATTGATATTGTCAACGTACCCCAAAGTCCTATATTGTTGCAAGATACAGATTCTGAAGGAAACCTTTGCAACATTACTCAGACAAATCTGATTGACATATCAACACGTTCATGTTGGGTAGAAATGCTCGGCAGACAAATCTGAAGCATACAAGGAACTTTTTAAAGAATTCGTGATATTTTTGTCTAGTCCTATGAAGAGATGTCGGGGATTGACCGATCCATTGAGGTCCATGAGAGTAAAACCTATCCCATGGCTAAACCTGTCAGGCAAAAACTAAGGCAAGTCCATCCTCGGAAGGCCGCAGCTATTAAAGCTGAAATTGAGAAACTTCTCAAAGTTAGGTTTATTTATCCTATACCCCTGAGAATGGGTATTGAACGTTGTCCCTGTCAATAAAAAGAAGGGCACCATTAGATTCTGCATCGAATTTAGTGATTTAAATAAAGCTTGTCCCAAGGACAACTTTCCTACCCCACACATCGATCAGATTATCGACAACTGTGCTGGAAGTGTCATCTTTTCATTCATGGATGGCTTCTTTGGCTATAATCAAATTGAGATATTACCCTCCGATCAGCATAAGACGACATTCATTTTCCCATGGGGAACCTTTGCATATAAGAAGTTACCTTTTGGCTTGAAAAATGTTAGAGCCACGTTCCAGCGTGCAATGTCCTATCCATTTCACGATATTAAACATATTGTTGAACTGTACCTTGACGACCTCCCTACTGATTCACAGCGACGGGAGGACCACCCTGGTCATCTTAGAGACATATTCCTGAGATGTCGTCATTATAATATACAGCTTAATCCACATAAATGTGTTTTTTGCGTTGAGACGGGACGTCTGCTAGGATTTGTGGTATCCAAGGATGGAATCCAGATCGATCCTTTGAATATTGCCGATATTTTAGATCTACCAGCCCCAACTAATCTCCTTGAACTCAAAAGTTTGCAAGGGAAGGCAAACTTTCCCCGTTGTTTCATGTGCAATTTCGCAAAGAAAACGCACGGTTATATGCGTCTCCTCAAGAAGAACACTCCATTCTCCTGGGATGACCAGGCCCAATGCGCCTTTGATAATCTTAAGCACGCTCTAACTCATTCACCCGTGATACACCCCCCGGATTATTCAAAGGACTTTCTCTTGTATATTGTTGCCTCCGCTACTACCATCGCCATGGTTTTAGTGCAGGAAAATATCCACGGTCAGGAGCATGTGATTTATTATGCCAGTAAGAATCTCATGGATTCCAAAACTCACTATTCACGTGTGGAAAATTTAGCATTGGCCACGGTCATTGTTGTACAAAATTTTCGTCACTACATTATGCTCTGCACTACCACCGTATTGGCTGACCAGAACCCGATGTATTACATCCTGACTCGTCAGGTGCTCGGGGGAAAGTACTCCTGTTGGATATTCATACTTCAGGAGTTTGATCTGGAATTTGCCAAAGCCACATCAAAGAAATCCTTGGTCTTTGTCGAGCTTATGTGTGATCTTCCCTATGCTTCGACGGAATCTGAGCCCAGTGATTTATTTCCAGATGAATTTCTGTTCCTGATTAGCACTACCTATCCTTGGTATGGATATTTTCTTATTTATCTCCAAACACAATGATTTCAGCCACATTTATCCCATGATGATCACCGCCGTATCCGTCACCATGCGAAGTACTATCTCATCCTGAATGATACCTTGTATAGACGTGGGATTGACTCAATTCTCCAGCGATGCCTCACCCATCAGGAGGCTGAACATGTGTTAAATGATTGCCACTCTGGAGCATGTGGCAGTCATTTATCTAGGATGGCTATTGTCAAAACCCCAATTTTTCCAAAAAAATTTAAAAATTTATAAAAGCATATAATTTTCATAATTACAGTAAACTAATTATTAAATTAGTTATGTATTACCAAACTCATTATCTGAATTATCTGTTGGTTATGTTTAGCGATAGAACAGTTCTTTTCAGTTTACTGATTTGTTTCTCTTTTGCGACCACAAGGTGGGACTGTCATGCAAAACTGGGCTTACTTAGCTTTCAAGCTAATGCAGAAAGTTTCATTGTTCTTACAGACTACAAGTAAGAGTTTTTTGGTGCCACTTGTCGCAATTCTACAGTATTTAAATTCAAGTCCGTTGCAAAAGAAAAGATCAGTAAGAAAATAAATGCTAAACAATTTCCAATGCTGATGGAGGTACATTTATTAACTGTCCTTCTTTCTAGTCGAAGTAAATTATGGTTCTTGATGATTACGGAACTATTCCATACCTATCATAGTCGTGATGTATAAAAATGTCTTACTGATTCTTTACAACAGAATAAGAGTAACATAATTATAAAATTTATAGTATGATTTCAGTTGTATACAATTACGTTACATAGTAAATGTAAACTGATAAGGGGTTTATGTATTACTGTTTCCATTTCCAAACTTTGAAGTTAAAATGAGTTTACAACTTACTTCAAGCTACTTTTTAAGAAACTATACTAATGTTGATGCATAGAGTTTTTATTCACTTATCAACTGTTTCTAAGCATAACTGAAGCTTATCTTTAGTAATATACATATCTTACTGGAACAGGTTTTATCCTATTCCCTTTATGTTTATAAACGGAATATGTCCTTAAGGGACAATAATTCGTAAAAGAAAGCATTACTCAATCATTATATGGTCTATCTATTTTATTATGGTGCAACTTTTAGATAAGAGAAATATGGCTTAACCTTACCAAGTCATAAATTATGGTTAAGGGTATTACCTTAAGCAAAGGCTTGTCACCACATAGTAGTTACTACTCTCTTTTTGTATCTTTTTACCAAGTGTTACTATTTTAATGATTATAGATAAGGCCATTGAGGTTATTATGAACAATAGGACCATTGTTATAGCCCTTTTGCTTTATCACCTCCTTTACAAGTATTTATAAGCTGGGGTAAACATTTTATTTACCTAGCAAAAGGGTTATAATTATAACTATGCCATAATAGAACTATTGTGTACTCTTGATCTATGTTTACAATCTAAGATTACACATCTCTTTTAGAAGTACAAGTTTAAGTCTTGCACTAGAATAGATCCATACTATGCTATACATAAGTTTAAACTTGGTTATGTGGATAGATATCATCGCTTATAAGGTAAGGGGTCGTAAGCCCCATGCGATCTTGATGATTGTTATAATATAGTGTTAATATTAACAATTATTATGTTTCCCATGCAACAATGTGATGGTTTGACATTGAGGCAAGATTGATTAATAATAATTGGATTAATGTTGATGATGAGCTCGCCGGGACTATACGCATAAACCCACTGCATGCAAAATATTTAACCGGTAACGTGGCATCATTATAACCATGCATTACGTAGTTAAAGAGATGTAGTCAAACCCTAGTTCGCCACTCACTCCTTCACCTTCGGGCCCCCGTCGCTCTGTGATGGTGCTGGTGCACCCTTGCTACGCCGCCCCTCTACAACAGTATCCTCCAGCTCTTTATCTTCTCGCCTACATTTTCTCTTACCTTGACTGCTATTAAGCTTTTCCCTTGCTGGTTCTTCCCGTAGACTCATCCTAGAAGCTTGGCAGAGTAGTGTGGTCACGTTAATGTTTGTTGCTTAGGCCTCGGCTCTGATATTTTCTCCAGGGTTTTGAAGCCAACTTCATTCCGAACCTTCTGATAGTAACAAGGGTTTTCTCCCTCCTAGGCCACGTACTGAGAGTAGTGGCCTTGTACTTTGAAGTTGTTGGTCGAAGGGTTCACTGTAAACTCGTTTTCCTCCTTGCTGGGAATTTAACGATAACCCCAGTGTAAAATGCTTACTGTGCTAGTTTGCCTCTATAATTGCTCGCTGTTGGTTGTGGATGATAATAGCAAACTTTTCCTCCCTTGCCACAGATGAGGGTTTCCTTTTTCCTTGCGTTGGTGGTTGTGTTGCTGTTCGTCATGGGTGGTCGAGCTTCAGTAAAATTTTAGGTAAGCAGGCAAACCTTTTTCATTTCAGTCTGTTTTCATTATTGGTTATATAATTTGTAATGAGTTTAATACATTAGTTATCTTATTTACAGGTGTTGGCCTATCTCCATCTTGCACGGTTAACTACGAGGCTGAGGCAACAAAATACAGGTCACGGGTAAGCCTGGTTTACCATGGAAACTTCTCCTTGTCCAAACCCTTATGGGATTATGTGGGTTGGTCACCGCGGACTGAATAACCCTTGTGGGTTCTGGTTACTCTGTTTTTTTTTAATCTGTTGTTTTTAATGAATATTATAACCCTAGCTTAGTGCAGGGTTCTCCGGCTTCGGCCGTGAGTATAAATTTTTGTCTTGAAGAATACTGTGTTTATACTTGTATAAATGGAAGGCTACAAAAGCCTCGTTCTGTGGATTTTAATTACGGGTGTGAGCAAGATTACTGTGTTAAACTCTACAGTTGAAATTATGTTGTAACTTTTGGACTACTAGGGTTTTTACCCTACTTTTGACAGTATAAAAAAAATATTACAGCTTCTTTTATATTACTGTTAATTTATACTGCTCTTCTGCGAAATATGAGGGTTATTAGTTATGTTTATAATAATTGTTTAAGCTCGATAAGTCGAGCATTCTACACTGTTAATTTTATCCTGGGCGATAAAATACTTGATTTTTACCTGTAGTGTTTTTATAATTAAATGCTAAGGTTTCCCATACATTTTTTTTTATATTGATTTACTTTGTTATTAAAGAAGAAGTAATTTCTTAGAACTATTACTCTTCAGAAAAATAATGGCTGGATGTATAAAAGAAATTAATATGTAACTGTCAGTAAATCTTGAATACAGAATCTATATTATAATTCTGGTTTACAATGATAGGTTAAGAAATTACTATAATTACCTAATAATACTATCTTTATAAAGTAAATAATAGGATAGTAACTATTACTTATTATAATAACATTGTTACCCTATCTAGAGTACTATTACTTTTGTTGCTAGTTACGTTTAGTTTCTTTTGTAAGTATATAGAGAAATAGTAATTTTGTCCTTTGTTCATTTATACTGATAGAATAAAATAGCATGTTGTTATTTGTGTTCTATACTTATTGTATTAAATACTTTGTAGACATATTCTCTGTATCCCATATTGTCTGGTTTAACTACAATGTAATGAATGTAAAAGAACTAGCTAAGTTCTACACTTTTAACATCTTAATAGTATAAGTTAGCAGTTGTATGTTTTCTTTAAGCTTAACTAATTAGAGCAGAAATGAAGAAAGAAAATATATTAATTCCCAAAAGTAAATTCTGCTAATAACTAAGTACCTGTAGAACTAATTAGAGATTCTAGCTATTTTTCCTTCAATTTGAATATTATACTTGCAGTAGTTTAAACTGTAAGTAAGTAAACTGTAAAACATCTTTTTCTAACCTAATCCTACTTTAGTGGACTATCATACTCTTATTTGCTATTCAAATAGAAAATAGGGAAATATTATAATATCAAGGACTGTTTTCTCTACTTATACATACCTACTATCAGTAAACAATACAATTTATATCTGTGTTTCTAAAAGACTTGACAGTTTTCAATACAGGATTAATACTACTCCTGACACAAAAGATATTTCTTCACAAAAAAAAAAAACACAAAGAAAATACTCTTGAAATTCCATTAACATTCTATTTTGTATTTTCATCATATCATCTTTATTCATAATCTCACCCCTGTGCTGGAGTACGGTCTGGTAACTCCAGATGAGGAAAAAAACAGTGGGTCTTTATTTCTCATTAAAAGAATTCTATTACTGACAAACTAAGAACAACTACATCACTAAGCTATCTAAATCTTTATATCATAAGCAACAAACATAAAATTCAATCATACTCAGTTATTAAAACACAGACTATTAGAGGACAGAACCTATTCTTGAGCTTGGACAACAACAGCAATGGGAGGCCGTTCCTCCCTACCAACTCCTGGAGAGCGCTCAAACAGCGACTCCTCAGGACCCCCAAGCTTGCTCTGGTCTCCCTGGGTGGAACTAGGTGCAGCAATAGTCAAATACCAGTCTTCAAAATTAGTACCAATTCTGAAATTATCAGTAAGTTCTCCCAGCTAACAAGCTGTAACAGACCAAGTTACTGCAGACTTTCTCTCAACACACCTTCCTTACTGTTTTTCCCTTTTTCCCCAATGAATTTCCTGAATAGCATTCCTCCTGAATGATACTTCTCTGGACAAATATCTTAGCAACCTCAGCTCTATTCGTTGGGTACTTTTAAAAGATTGCCTAGGCCTTTTTGGGTTAGTTGTCATTTATTGAGCCACCTGCTCTGATCCCACTTTCTTGGGGGATCATGACCCCAAATATAGGGAAATTGCCACCTGCAACCTAGGAAGTGTTTGAGGATGCTGCCACTTGTCTTTTGCCTTCCACCTAGTTCCTTCCACCAGTTTGACTAGTAACCTCTTATTAACAGCTCTCCCATGCTGTTGTCTCCACATTTTATTTATTAATAATAAAATATTCATAATTACATTCCACTTCTTTTGACTCTGCTAAGTCATGAGTTCCTAATTAGCATTAAATTTAACATAATGTCTTAGGAAATATAATTAAAATAATTAACATTATTTTACAAAATTAGGGTATGTGACAGCTACAGCCCAGAAAATCCTTCGTGCGGGCTATTTCTGGCCTTCTGTCTTCAAAGACTATCATGAGGCTATTAAGAAATTCCCACCTTGTCAACACTTTTATCCTAAAAAGTGCACCCATCCTGCTCCGCTACACCCCGTCATTTCCATTGGCCCATTCGCCAAATGGGGGATTGACTTCATGCATTGTAAGCCTACCTCAGCCGAGGGGCATGGTTACATCATCGTAGCCGTTGATTATTTCACAAAATGGGCCAAGGCCATGCCTACATATGCAGAAGATGGTAAGACTGCCGCTCTCTTCTTGTTCAATCATATCATAGCTAGATTTGGAGTTTCGCAGTCCATCGTTACTAATCACGGATCCCATTTCCGTAATCAAATGATGGAGGAACTGAGTGCCAAGCTAGGTTTTCGCCATGAAAACTCTACACCAAATTATCCACAAGCTAATGTTCAGGTAGAGGCCATTAACAAAGTTTTGAAAACTATGCTTTGTCGGATGGTTGGAGATCATAAATCCAACTGGCACTACGTTCTTTTCTCTGCTCTTTGGGCTTATCAGATTTTTGTGACAACAACCACTGGTTTCACACCATTCCAGCTTGTCTATGGACTCGAAGTTGTCTTACTGATTCAATGTTAGATTCCATCCTTACAACGTGCCGTCAAACTTCTCCCAGACACTTCCGCGGAGGAAGAAATATTTTTGTACTTGAGTAACCTTGACGAGACTCGAAGAGATGCTACCTTGGCTAATGAGGCACATAAGAAATGCGTCAAGGCACAGTATGATAAATCTGTCCAACCTCGTGTCTTTAACGAGGGTGACCTAGTCTTGACTTATGATCAGAGATATGACAAACTAGGGAAGGGTAAGTTCAAATCCATGTGGTATGGACCTTTCGTTATTTCTAAGGTGTTAGAGAAAGGAGCTTACGAGCTCATTGATTATGATGGAATCCATTTGGGGAAACCTCGCAATGGGTTGTACCTAAAAAGGTACTATGCCTAGGTCTTTCTTGGATAGTATCTTGTATATATGTATATTGATTGACTTTCAGTGTGCTTTTACTATTTTCAATATGGTTTTGAGTTTAGTGTCCGCAACTGTTTATACCATGTTTTGGTCATGCAGATGGCTTTCTACGGCTTCGTTGATGGTGCTTTCTACCACACCTTGAATCTCGCCTCGGCTGCTTGGGTCCTCTATTCCCTAGCTGAAGATTTGGTCAGTTCAGGAGCAGTTTGTATAGGTCTCGCTACTAATAACATTGTCGAGTATGAAGTAGTCATTGGTCTTCTAACTGAAGCTGCCTCCCAGGATGCTCGTGATCTAATAGTCTTGATGGACTCACAACTCATGGTTTGTCATTTAAACCATATTTACACCATTAGAAACCCGGTGCTCCTCCGCCTCTTTCGGAGAGTACATTTTCTAGAAATATCATTTGAAACCATTATCTATAGGCATATCCCAAGGGAACATAATGTACTTGCTGACTCATTAGCTAATTACATCCTAGATTGGCATATTGCCCATTCATGACATCAAAATCAAACATGGTACATTGTAAATAAACATTCAAAGACACATAAAACTCATAGAAAATGCATTTGCCATTTGAAACATATAAACACCATGTAAAAGTCTGTATATATGTATATACAAAAAATAGGTCTCAAGACCTCATCTAAAGCACGTAGGCTTTCAGGAAAAATCATCATACAAAATCCTGAAGCTTTCAGCTTTCAGTACATATCTCATACACTAGTGGTGCTCGTGATAGCACATCACTGCTCGAGCTACCCTATGTAGCAACCTAGTTAATCGACCTGGTACTCCCGCTGTGGATCTCTGATATCTCATCGGGAGGTCATCAATGTCAACATCTGGGATATCCAAGGTCAACCTCTCCAGGTTTTCCTCCAGTTACCCGATGATATCATCACCCCGTGGTACAAAGTGGGCTCTAGCTCGCCTATCCAGTGGAGATGCTCCTCCAGGTCGTGCTACTCCAACATCTGCATGAGAATATACAGGTCTCATCACTTAACATAAAAAAATATAAAACATCAAAAAACATAAAAACATTTCATCCATTTTAGGGTTTCTTGCTTCTTACCGATGTCACCCCACTGTCCGCCAGGTGGGAGTGGTAGGTCAGGATCTCCGGTGAAGTTCATACCTGCGTAAGCATAATCCTCAACCATGAGGATCTGATCTCGGATCCATCTGAAGAACGGATCACCAAAATTCACCCTTCCCCTACCTGCTCCTGTACGAGCCATGACCTGGACCCACCTCAGCATACGAGGGTCCTGTGCTCTCAGAATTCGGAAGACCACCTGAGGTCTCATCTGTGGAACCCGCTCGAAGAAGAAGCAGGCTAAAATGGATTCAAAGCCAAACTGCTTTAGCTCTCCCTTCCAACACTTAGTCAGTTGATCTTTGAATATTGGAAGCATGGCTTCCGCCCAGTTGAACACCATGGGTGACATTGCCTCTATGGCGTATAGCATGTGTGCCATAGAATCCTGGTGCACACCCTGACTCCCAGCCACCCTCTGCATTGTAAATAAGATGGTATGTAGGGGCCCATCCATCACTGCTCTGATGGGGTTCTTCTTCCCCGATGTGCTCGTCCCTATAGCACAGTGACGATCTATAAGCTCTCGACTGGTAATATCCCCTCCATGGGAACCTGTCAGTGAGATGGGGGCACCCCGTCTCGAGAGACCAGTCAAGAAATAGATATCCTCTACTTCCACTATAAGAATATGGGCCCCCACCTCGAAATACTATTGCTCTAGATTCCACATCCACAGTATGTGTTCCAGTAACCGCTCATGTGACATCATGCTTGGGGTTTGGAAGAAGTTCAGGAGCCCACAGTCCCATAATGCGGCAATACAACCCACATTTCTCTCTGCAAAGGAATCATCATTTTCATGTGTCCTTTCTTTCCATATCACCATGTTTTGAGCAACCAAGACCTGTCAAAAACAATCATAGTATGCATTAGAATCATTCCTAATCATTAAAAATCAAAATAATGACTTATTATTGCTCATGCTAAGAGTTTAAAGTCTCCACGGCCGGCATCGCCTGTGCACCATTGGAGACAAGCGGTGGCACCGCCTATCAACTATGGTATAGGCACGGTTCTCGGGTGGCACCGCGTATCTCGCAAGGGGTAGCCGCGGTGCCCGCTTTTAAGGTTTTAGGGCTTGCCATATGAGCCCAAAACCCCACCAAAACTCAAAATAAACACTATGAAATGGAAGAATAGGGTGTTAGCTGTTACCTGCAACTAACAATGCTAAAAACGGATGGTGGAAACTCCCGGTATCAACTGCAGAAGATCTAGCTAAGAAAATGCTCCAAGTGCTCTCCACTATGGGTAAATAGTGAAATGATTTGATTTTTTACTATTTACATGACTTATATAGGCATTTTTGGGTCTGACATACTATAGTTTTGATATAAAATCATATTTTAGTCAAAGTTTATATGTCATAATCCCTTAATGCTAGTTAAAAATGCATTTAACACTTGTTTCTGAGTCGGTTGCAGGATAAGAGAACCATAGTAAGAAGCTTTGGAAGTTTGTTTATGGCTTTTTCGCACTTTCATAAAATGGAAAAGGTCGATGAGCATTCATTACGAATATTTGATCACGCTCTTTAAACCTAATATCAAAGGTTCGAGTCCATTTCAGTTTCTTTCCAGGCTCGTAAAAAATTGACATTGTGTAAAGAAGCGTCATGGAGTCTTCTTTTCACCTCTTTTTCAGGCTCCTTAAACACGCAAATATCATGTAGTCTGTTTCCAATTCTTTCCAGGCTCGTAAAATATGACATTGTGTAAAGAAACCTCATGGAGTTCTCTTTAAACTCTTTTCAGGCTCCCTAAATATAAAAAGATCATCGAGTGATCTTGTCTTCTTCACGCTCGTTAAAGTATTTGAAGAGTCCTTCGTCCGATGATAGGTTATCTATTTTTCGGTTCAGATAGGACTATTTACAAAAAAGAAACACTCCAGCCAATCATGACTGGAAGAGTTCTCTAAGGTATGATTTTACACTTTTTCAGGCCTTAGAGACTAAATCATACGAAAAAAGACCCCTTTGGAGTCTTCTTGCGTATTCGTTCAGTCTCTCTAAACGTGAACGACACCGAGTTTTATTTCAGTGAACTCGTTAAATTAAACATTGAGAGACCCATTTTGGGAATGAACCCCTCCTCTCTCAGGTTCGTAAAACATATGAGTCTGGACTTGTCTTCCAACAAGCTATATCGAGTGTTTGTTACCCTCTTTGAACTCGTAAAACCGAAAAGAGGCACTCATCGATCATGATGGGGGAAATGGGAAGGGAATCATTTTGTAAATAATGGCAGTTGTTTGTCATTACCTTTGAACATGGCACTTGTCTGCACACCATGTCAGTCAATTGGGTATTCAGCTGATCCCCGCGACAATCCACTTTCATGAGTCATGTCACTCCTTTTAGTCTTTCAAAAGAATGCATTGTCCACTATCGCATTGTGTGTTTGTCCCGTTCAATCATGCTACCAAGTCTTTTTGTCGTGCCGCCCAATGTTCAAAGGGGATTTGAAGAAGTTTTACCTCTGCAGTCTACACAGTCTTTATGTCAGTATCTTTGAGTTAGTCATATGGTTACTACATTCACATCATTCTAGAACTATGTTCTGACTTTTGTGTCGTCGATGTGGGACTCATCATGGCCCTCCTTCGACGAGACTTTTCCCGTCGACATCAGCTCATCATCTGGGAAATAGTATTAGAAACAATATTTAGTACCTTGAGATTTGTATGTCTTAATGATAGATTCTCTCGCTCTCGACATAGGTTCACATCATTAACCTTTGATTGATAGAATCAACCGGGTGTTCGACATCAGGACATATATTCACACTCAGTAAATTGTACTAGAGTACCTTGGGAATCATTGACATTAATGGTGATCTCCCTCGCACTTGTTAACGGTTCACATCATTGGTAGGTAATCAAGTGGTTTCTACCATGTTCGACTTCAGATCATTGTAATCACATGGATAGAATCGTACTTTGTGGAAGACAAGACAAAGACCCTGGGTATTTGTTTAAAGCGCTCATTGCTTCTTCCCAGGTTGCGATGGAGTTTTCTATGTCTAGCATGGATCCACATTTGTATGGTCATGGCTATGCTCAAATTTGCGTCTGTATGACATAGATCTACGTTGTATATCTGGTAGCTATGTCCAAGTTTGAGTCCTCTATCACATGGATCTACGCTGTATTCTGGTAGCCATGCTTGTTTATTCCTCTCATGGATCTTCCTTGTATTGGTCTGCAACCATGAGTTGGTTACTTGTGTCTATGAGTCAACATACTGATGTACTACAAATGCCTACTTGACAACATGCTCCGATCGAGCTGACATTTTCAGCTCGTAGCAAGGACTTGTTCTCTCAAAGATCTCATTTATCATATCCCTCTAAGACTCATGCTTTGGGGGGCATCCTGTTATACCAAAATCCTGTCACCATCATGTTATAAGACCTTTGACATACCTACTTGCCCTGAATCCCAGCACTTGGAGTGGAAATTCATACCATTTGTCAATATTTCACAAAAAATGCTCAGCACCGCGGTTTCCCTGTTGTCCAGGAGCGGTACCTTGTTCGCACCGCCTATCCCTTGTTGTCCATAAGCGATGCCACCACTTATGGCCCTTAGTCCATAAGCGTTTCTTACCAGCACCGCTCTGTCATTGAAGGAGAAACGTGGTACCTTGGGTAAAAATAGAAAAAGAGAATTTTCTTGAGGCTTCTAGATGATGAGCCCCATGTCCTTCCTTATCCCTATCATTGTGGGTCGGTTGAGCTCGAGATCCCTCATCCTAGGATATTAGAGGCCACCTCATACACTAATCTCTCAACCATTCCTATCTATTGAGCCTTATAAATACAAGCCCATATCCATGGTTGAGGGGGAGAACTCTTAAGGTATTGTTATGATGTTGGATTGATCACTTGGCCCAAGCCATTGGAGAGCATAGAGAGCTAGAGTCAGAGCTTATGGGGATTAGAGTGCTTGGTTTCATGGAGATGCATGTCAACACTAAGGCTTGGTTGTAAACTTCTCCATTTTTATCTTAATGCAAGTTGATTTCCATCCCACATTATTGTTGTTGTTTGATTTCACATGTATGTTGTTAGATTCCTTAGTCACTAACATGGACAAGTATATTATATTCTGGCAGCTTTGATGTGTATGCGTGTTTAAGCTGATTGCAGGTACACAGGGTTACTATCGAAGCATCACATTCCAGGTATCTACGGCATCCAGGGAGGGTCTTCAACCTTTGTCCTTCATTTGTTATGGATCTGAACCATTCAGACCAGTGGAACACCTTACTGTCTGCAGAAGGTGAAATATTCCAGCTAACATTCATCAATGCCTCTTGATTGAAAAATATTGCAGGTGACTCGACTCCAGCATATCCATTTGTACCTGTCAAGATGCACTAAGGTACTTTATAGCTCAGTGTCATCAAAGGTGATTTGCTTCACATTGGTTAATGGCATACATTAATGGCCGGTAATCCAATGATTTCTTTCCATGCTCAACTTCAGTACATTTATTCACACGGTAAGAATTGTACCTCGGTTTGTAGCAGCTGAAGATTATGTGATCTAATGGTTTCAACAATTACTTGCAGCATCATTTGTTTCAATAGTTTTGCAATTCCTTTCCATTTTCTTCCAATAGTTAGCAATCTTACATGCAACCAGCACAACATCATGGATCAAATTCAGCCTCATCCAGTTTCAGCTCTCATACACTTCTGTCTCAACATCAGATTGGCCTACATAGCTCCAACATACACCAATCCATTCATGTCAACCAAGGCTTCCATGGAGGTAACACTTGAGGTAAAACAGCATGAGTTTTTTATTTATTAAAGATTTAGGGAAATGTCATGAAGAACCATTGAGAATTAGCCATTCCCATTTTCTATATAGCATTTTATGTCCATCCATTCCCATCCTTTCCCACTCAATTCTAACACTTCATCATTCATGCACATCCACTTCAAAGTCCTACCCAACATCTCACCAACCCAACCTCCCAAGCATGAAAATAATCAAAGGATACCTTATTGTTGTCACACAAGAACCAACAATACGAATTCTTGTTGCTGCCACACAAGCACCAACAGTAAGAAAAGAAGTCTTGTTGCTGCCACACAAGAACCAGCAGTAACAAAAGAAGTCTTGTTGCTGCCACACACGAACCAGCAACAAGAAAAGAATCCTTGCTATTGCCACATAAAAATAGTGAGGAGAAATAAAGCAGCTGATACACATATTGAAAGAAAAGGATAGGCTGGACACAAGAACCTACAATAGAAGAAACTATTGTAGAAGTAATTCCTTCATAAGAGTATGCTCCCATACAATAGGGAAGGAAATGCACTCTGAGTTATGAATTGCTTGGTGATTTATTGATGCACATATTAGTTCACTTCCACACAACTGTTGAAAAGTTAGAGTTGGCATCTTGATACTATGGATTGATATACAATCAGACTTGATTTACATATGCTCTCATAGAACTTAAATGCTTGGGTTTTGTTGATTGGAATATAGATATACATTCTCACTACCCAAATAAATATGATCCTTACTCATTAAAAATCACAGTCATTTTAAGCTTGGATTATCCATTAGTATCAATCCTTATTATTATTGATGCAGCTATCTTTAGCAAGTATGCAACTCTCTTGGTGTTTGAAAAAGAAAAAAAACATTAATTATCTTCTCATTCATATTGCATATGGGGTTTCTTGTGCCAAAAGTTCCATAAGTTGTCATAAGAAAAAGTGCAGCCAAGAGCATCATATACAGGAAATTATGGTGTGCATCTTCGACATAGAATGGATAGCATGGGTTCCAAAATATCTACTGTATATTCATAATGCTACTACAGTCTTAGAAGGAAGTCTATGGCAGCGTTTGAACAATGTTTGGCATTATTTGAAGTGTTACAAAGCACTCCACAACAAGGGCATAACCAAAGAACATTCTAGCAGCCTTCATTCAACCATGAGAATGGATGAAATTTACTGTGGTTAATTGCAATAGAATTTGCCATATCTCTTAAGAGTTATGAATTTGATGTGAAAATGGTTCTAAAACTCTTTTATTTCTCATGAATGATAATTTCTGTAGTAGAGTTTGGCTTGTGAAGATCACCGATATCTTTTCTGGCACTTGTGACATATGGAGGGTCTACAAATTCTGTGACTGTCAGATGATATTTGAACAGCTTGGATCATCATAAAAGGAAATTTGCAAATGTGATCTCTTGCTAGTATGAATATTTCCTATGCATTGTCATTTTTTTTTTTGCAATACATTATGAGCACTTAACTACAACCATGTGGAATCAAAATCGAGCTCACACAGTCATTTTCAAATAGCATACAGTGATTTTCAGGCAGCCTATAGTCATTTTTGTAAGTCAAGTATGTGTTTCTAGCTAGCACATATATCAAAAAAAATTGGATGTTGGGAGTGGTAGTGCAGATACAAGAAAACAAAGTTCCCAAAGTTCACTTGATTTCATGATGGTTATCTAAACCAATGAATGGAAGGTAAGTTAATGAAAAATGGAATTTGAGAAAAGTTTGCAAATGGATGGACAATGCTCTCACACCAAGTACAACAAATTATGAATACAGAAGTGGGAAGTAGTAGAAATCTTATGTCATGGCAAAGTGCAGCAAAGAAGTGAAGTTTTAAGACAGCTTGTACCAGGGAAAGAACATACTATCTCTTCCTTTACCTGAGGACAGGTAAAATATTCAGTTTGGGGGAGATTGTGGATAAACAAGTAGCATCTGGTGCAACGTCTTGAAGGTAATTAATGACATAATACACACAATGATATACATTGCAATTGTCCCTCCTCAATCCATTGGAAATTTGATGGGTTGCATGCTCTGTTCAAACCAAGATCCAATCTCATCACCCAAGGTGGAGTCTTAGCTTATAATCATCTATTTTCATTCTAATATCTTTTGAAGATGATATCACTGTCATTTAATTTGCTCCATCATGGATTTACATTGACATTAAAACCTATATCCAATCAACCAGATGAGTGGATGCTAAGAGCAATTTTTGCAATCAAGTTCATGCTTTTATTTCCCCACGGTGTTTGGCAAAAGTACAGAAAATTATTTAAGGATATCTTGCAAACCGTGAGCTGGTTTTTCATGAAATTTGGAGGGAAAAAGCATCATGGTAAGAAGAACAAACGTAGTTTCAACCCAATCCAATGCACGGTTTTTGAGAAACTAGCCATCATCACCTACAGCCAATTCGCATTTTTCTCGAAATCTGTGATTTGGGTTTCTCTAATTTTTGGTGTGGAGATGCATTATAATGGTAATTACTTTCTTGCAAAATTTCACCCCAACCTAGTTTGTATTTTGTGAAATATTGGTTCAAGAAGTTCAGCTGCAACACATTTTTATTCATGTTCATCTACAAAAGTGCAGAAATTGAAATGAGCATATCTTGCAATTGGTAAGTTGGATTCTCATGATTTTTGGACAGGAAGTGCATAATACCAAGATGAACAAGCCTGGTAATATTCATCCCAATCCAATGTACAGTTTTCAACAAAATGGCCATAATCACCTACAGCCAATTTGCATTTTTCTCAAAATTCGTGATGTAGGTATCTCTGATTTTTGGTGTGTAGGTGCATTGGACTGGTATAAACCTGCCTGAAAAATTTCAGCCGAACCCAATTTGTCATTTGGGAGAAAATGAATTCGAAATTTTTCTGTTCAAAAGGCTGCAATACCGTAAAATATTGCCTTTTTCCCGTTCCGTGCAGCTACAACTCCGTAAAACCTTTCATTTTTCCCGTTCCATGCAGCTCCAACTCCATAAAACCTTTCATTTTTCTCGTTTCGTGCAGCTGCAACACCGTAAAATTTTTGCCTATTTTCCCATTTTAGGCAGCTGCGACTCCATCAAATTCTCTGCTAAATTTTGCACTCTTTGGGCTGCGACTCCTCCATATTCGTCGTTAAATTTAGCGTTGTTTGGGCTGTGACTCCGCCAAAATCTTCACTAAAACCTTCGCCAAATTCTCTGCTAAAAATAAGTTGTGACTCTGCAAAATTTTATATTAAATCCTCCGCTAAGCAGCTATGAATTTGCCAATTTCTGTTAAACTCTCCATTTCTTCTAGCTACAACTGTGCGAATGGTAAAATGAAGGAACAGGTGAATGAGTTCTTCTAGTTGGATGTTACACAGGTATTGGGTTGCATGAGGACATGCAACAAGTTCAGTTTGAGGGAGATGTTGGGCCCTGGAATTGTCATTTTTTCATCACTTATTGACATATATTTCATCCATTTTCTTTCCATTATCGCCCATTTATCATTCCATTTTCCATCCATTTGTTGTAACTCTGCGTAAAACAGCATACTATTTCCATTTATGTTTTAAGTGGTTAATAATGATTATTTTCCTTTATATTTGATGAATTGAATACTATTATGCATAATTTTACTAATGATAGGTTATGGAGTGATTTTTCATGTACAAGACGCTCACAGCTAGTTGTTACAGCCTTAACCGAAAATGCATGCCAGATAAGAACACCTTGATTCCATCTTGATTTGCGGGCAGATGGAAAATAATATCGAAAATCTGAGACATGGGTTTTGTGCGTAACAACCTCAATTACCTAACATGTGAGGAAATTTCCAAACAAAGCCATGGTTTGCAATATACAAGTGGTTCTTCGAGAGGGTATTTTCCATATTTACTATTGCGGCCAATTCCAAAGTTGTTAGCAGTTACGACTGTGTTTAAGCTGTTACAGATCACAAGTTGGGGGTTCAGTTCCTCATTTCCATGAGATAATTTTATGTATAAATATTTAATCAATCTCATTGAGAAGGGGGAGAGGAAACAATGTTTTGTTGTAGGATTTGATCCAGATCTATTGTAGTCATTCCAGTCTGATAATACATGCTGGCGGTTTCTTAATTCTGGAGTTGTAAATTTTTATTGTGGAGATCCAGATCTCCTCAGTAGAGGAAGGGCCCTCTTCCCTGAGCAAATGCTGGTAGTGTTGATTGTAGGTTTTTTGTTGTTTAGATTTGCTTATTATTTTGTTCATGCTTTCATTCATTAAATTTATCATAGTTGTATGCTTTCATTCATTAGATTTGTCATAGTCGTTGTGTTGTTAATTCATTTGATAGATCGTTGGCCAACATAGCACTTCTTTTAGATGTATGCAATTAGATCTTGTTTCATAAGAATTGATTTTGTTGAAGTGTGATTAGATTTACAGTTTGGATTTATGAATAGGATTTAGGTTTAATTTACTTTTAAGAATGTGTGATCTAGTTTACAAAGAGTTTCGATTGCATACCAATAGATAACAATGTCAGGTAGAAATTGTTCTTACATAGATCTTGCACGATAGCTTTGAAATAAAAGACTTCCTCAGGTTGATAATTTATGTTTAGCACTCTGCATGTTAAGTTTTAATTAACTGGCATATAGTGGGCCCAACAGCGATCAGGTTCAGCATTCAGTCGGCCTGATTTAACAACAATCTCAAAATAAAACTCTTGGAAGAGAAGAATCCATCAGTAGATATCCCCCCCAACACTGAATTGTTGACCAAATACTCAGATCAAAATGGTCCGTGAACATCTTAAAATGGCCACCCAGTAAATAATTTATGAACTTTTGTAATGCATTGACCATGGAAAGTCATTCTCTCTCTGTCGTTGTATAATTTTTCTCAGTAGTCGATAGTTTCCTGCTAGAAAATGCAACTGGATGGTCAATAGACCCTTCATCTGGATGTTCTAGAACTACACCAAGGGAAATAGACGAGGCATCCACATGAACATGAAACTCTTTCTCCCAATCAGGGAAGACCAATATGGGAGAAAAAACCATTTTCTCCTTGAGTGTGCCAAGACTTTTTTGACATTCTTCATTCCCCTCGAACTGTACATCCTTTCTTAATAAATTTTGCATCTGGGTTGTGATTTCTACGTAACCTCGTATAAACTAGTGATAATAACCAGTTTTCCCTAATGTAGTCCTCAACTGCTTGACCGATGTGGGTGGTGGAAAGTAGACAATGATAGTAATCTTTGTTGGATACATCAAGATTCCTTCCTTGTAAACAACATGGCCCAACAAAATGCCAAAGGGTTCAGAAAATATGCATTTTTTCAAGTTTAAAGAAATTTAAAATTATCTGCAATTCTCTAACATCATTCTAAGACTCTCAATATGGTCCTCAATCAATCCATAGACTGTCCATTCGTTGAAATAAACTTCTAATAATTTGTAAAAAAAATCTTCAAATGCAGCAACCACGATCCTAGAAAATATAGTAGGAGCATTCTTAAGGCCAAAAGGATTTACCGTGTACTAAAAGGAGCCCCACTCAGTCGGAAGTGTATTCTTATTTTAATCTTCTTTTGCAATCTAAATCTGATGGTATCCAGAAAATCCATTAGTGAAAGAAGATACCTCTTGTCCTTCGATGCTCTCCAAGACTTCATCCATAAAAGGTGTGGGGAAAGGATCATGTAAACAGGTGTCATTCAGCTTCTGCAAGTCGACACAAATACGGTCTTCCCCATTTTTCTTATCCTGAATGACCATTGGATTGATTCATTCAGATTCTTTGACATGTTCAATAATTCTAGCATCCATCATCTTGTTGAGCTCCTCTTTGACCTTTTCTTTATACCTCGAGTTCAATCGATAAGGTCTCTACTTCACTGGCTTCGCATTTCATTTTACTGGAATCTGCATCTCACCCAAGTCTCCGAAAATTCCCTTCATCTATGAGAATTTCATCGGGAAGATATTTTGAAACTCATGCAGCTAGTTTGTAAATTTATCGATAGTTTCATTGTCCCAATAGTTGTTAATATTTGCAAACTTTGGATTTTCAGGAGAACTGGTATTCACCTTCTTAATTTTAGCGGCTTCAAGAACTTGTCAAATGATATACCTGGTCCTTCCAATGCTCGGCTACCTTCATATTCTGGATGTGAATGTCACACAGATCATCATCCTCAGGTTCTCCTGAAATATTATAGCACTCCATCAAATTTTGGACTGTCACAGCCCACTGTGACAAACTCGATGCAGATACAGAAATTTATTCGAAAATCTTGGCCTTTATCACTTGAAGAGTTTCATCGATCGACGGATTCTCATCAGCATAGCTAAAAATGTGCTTAAAGCTACTAGAAATCTCATCCCACTCAGTAGTTCCCCCTCGACGTTCTAGCAATGTGTACCAATTCTTGGGTATCACATCCAACGTGTGAATAAACATATTGTTGGCTATGAAGCATGATCTTCATGATTCAAAGATGTTATTGTTTCAGCCATGTTTGGATCCCATCACCTAACATAGGGTGTGGGGGGGATTTGCCCCCACTACAGTAGCCAAGGGGGTCCATGGGGGGCATTGGATCCCCCTCTGGCGTGGATTCGGGGGAAAATGTTGTAATTTCATAGTCATTACTTAGTCGATAATGGGTTATTTAGAGCCCATGGTTTTGGGAATCCTGTGGTATTTTCCCATGGTATTCCCTCTATAAAAGGAAGGTATTGTAATACGGTTGTGTATTGTATTGTAACGTTGTGAAAAACGATCTCTCTGATTCTGTAAGAGAGACTATGAGAGAGTCAAGAGGAAGTGTAGTGGGTGTGTTGCAGGTTGTATCCCTTCATTTTGTTGGATGGTATAATAATAAAAGGAGTGGAAATTTTTGTTTGGACGTATCCCACCTTGAGTGAACCATGGTATATTGGTGTCTCTCTTTTAATTTTTTTGCGTTTAACATTTGCATCTTGTTCATTGTTATTTCTCTGTGATCTTGTTGTCTAACACATATATACCCATTCTTGTTAAGGAATAGTCTTCCATCTCACAGTACATGCATTCATATGGTTGATAGGGCATGTCAACCATATGTACTTCTCTCCACTGTAAGGAACTTTATCTCCAAATTGAATCTCTAACAACCTTCAACACTATAGCCAAGTTGAAATATATTGTTTATGCATGGCCCACCATCTCGTCGACCTAGCCTTCAGAGCCACATCTAAAACGAGCAGTTGTTGTTTTTAGGGTACCTTTACTTCAAATTCAATAAGAAATGTGTATATGTTAGCTAATCCTTCATAAGTAGGAAAATCACATACCTAAGTGCCAACTCATCTTAAATACTTTGTAATTCAATCACATTTCCGCATGGAGAATTCATGCATCTGGTTCTACCAGTTTTCCAGTGCTTCCCCCAAGTCTAATGAGAATGAGCTAATACTTTTCCAACTTAACTTACCATCAATCGCCAGATTGACATAGTCATCTAGTGTAGATGAGATGTTGTAGATATTATCCAAGTCCCCTTCACGATACTCACCTAAAACAAGCTCTACATATTGTTTTCCTTCTAGTGGATCCAATGGAGCAACTACCCGCATCTATGAGCCTTCAAATGGTAGAATCCTATTTTTGAATTTTATGATTGTCTGATTTTCAATGGCTCAGTCGATGCCCAACAGTGTCGGGTATAGATTGGTGTCATCAACAATTTTGATTACCTCAAACTCTACATAAGTGCAGAGTCCTTCCACTTCAATAGGGACTCTCGAGAGATGACCAATGGGTAGACCTTTAACTGATTTTCCAATCACAACTGAACAGGGGACCATACTATCTTAGGCCTCCCCATGATTTCCCAAGTATGCTTGGTCAAAATGTTGAGATCTGAACCCAAATATAATATGATTAACTCCATATCGTAATATCCAATCTGGGCATTCATATGCAATTCTCAACTAGTCGTTCTCCTTTTATGTATATGATTGACATTATTTTCTTGTCATATATCTTCTTCAGGTTCTTCTATCAAAGAAGTTAGTTCCTTGAAAGAATATTCATCTTTAATAAGGGATAAACAATTTTTCAAGAAATTTTTCAGAGCACTTACCAGTGTCTTGTTGACTTCTCTGGAATGGATCAGTCGAAACTGAGTGGCATGTCATATATTGGTCCTTCATTAAATGATAGAAGAGTATTCGAAGTCGAAGCATCGTATTTTTATCCATCAATTCAGTACATGCCTAAAAAAAGACCCCTTTCTCCTTATGTACATCGAATGGAACCTATTGTTGCATTGTTGGTCGAATCTATATGTCCTAGAAAGGACCCCCTCTATCTTCTCCTGTCACATCTCCTCCTCGGGTTACAACTACAACAATTGACAACTTTTCTCTGGGCTCGTCCGTAATCTTTTGGACATTTTGATTTGTATTCTAGAGTTTATTCTAATTTTGATTTTCCTTCGCTTGTCATTTCGTGATGAATTGCAGACAATATTCAATTGTATGATCCAGCACTTTGCAATATGAACACAAGGATGTCGTATTTTTACAATATCTAACATAGTGCCCTGGTTGGCCACATTTATAACCAATTAACTGACCTCAACCCCGACCAAATCATCCTCTCCCACAGCCATGAAGTCCACCTCTTGGCTAGTTGAACTGTGTATTTTCTCTCTCAACTTGATTTTGCTCGTCACCATTCATTAGATAAGTATCAATAGCGCATTCTTGTAGAAATTGATACGCTTGACTGTTTTTTTTATCATGTCCAACATATCAACATAATTTACAATAAAGACTTGCAGGGGTACTTACTATTTTCTGCATATAAAGACATACTTTTGAACGATGTCCTCTTGTTTGGAAAACTCTACACCACAACATACTTGATTGGTTGAGTGGGTCTAGTGCTACAGAAGAAATATAGTCATGAAAAGTTGGACAATTATCCTTATGACGCCCTTTCATCCTACATTTGGTACACCAGATCTCTTCTCAGACCTCCTTTCCTTTCTTGATATCTTGAATTTTTGATGACAAGTTGGATAACTGCAACTGAATCTGTACCATGCCAGCACCAATTTCTCATACCGACGAAGCCTCCAACTTCATAGGGACTTATATTTCCTCAAATTGGGACACAATCTTATGTTGCATTAATGGTATGCAAATGTGTGGAAATAGTACACCTATAAACCTCTCCTTATGTTGCATGTCTGTCACAACCGTATCTGGTTGTTTGACTTCAAGAACCGTATATGACTTCCATGTTGAAGAAATGAATCTATGAATATAATAATTGATGGATGATTTACAAATGGCTAGGCCACCTTTAAATATGGTTGTCCATTTACATGGAGGGTCACGTCCTCATATTTACAATTAATGTTTCATTAATTATCCTAAACTATTATTAATTATAATTATTATTTTATTTTCTATTTATCTTCGTAACATTTCATTCCCCTTATTATTTTTATAATGTCATTATTCTCTCTAATTCTGTTTCAGTACTAGAATCAAATGAGATTTATTCTGCATAGACTTGTACTTCCTTTCCATTGATGATTTTGCAATGTATTGTCTGGCGGTCCCTACATTTATGGCCTCGGATCCAGTCATCATCACATCGACGACATGTGTTTTTCTTCCTTTTTCTCACATTATCAAAGTAACTGGTAGATGTTTTCGACCTATTTTCAACTTCATAGGTATATTATTAAGGTTTGTGGGATTGATGGCTGGGTAACCAATTATTTCCACAATATCTACATTGTGTCTCTTTTTGTTGTTGATAATTGTTATCAACTCTTGTTTTTATTCCTTCCGATTTGTGTTATGATGTTTTTGCTTTATGTCTTTCCACTTCTACGTTTGGTATGTCATAGATCTTTAATTCTTTTTGGAGATATGGTTTAATACCTCCTAAATAGGTTTCGAGTTGTTGTTTTTCAGATAACCCAAATACTCGTGTGGACAGGGATTATCACTGATGCGTGAATTTCTTGACACTTCCTTCCTGTTGTAATCTAGTAAGCTTTATGAAAAATTCATCTTTTGTGATTCCTCAAAACCTTTTAAAAAAATCACTTTTGAACAAGTTCTAGGTGTAGGAAAAATTGTCTCCCTTCCACCACATGTACCAGTTATAGCCATACCCTTCCATATGCATTGACGCATATTCCACCTTCTCTTCGTCAGTTGTAATGTTGTTTATGTCGAATTACTCCTTTGCATTGTTTAACCAGACAACACATTGGTCTTCACTCCCATTGTATTTCGACAACTCTATTTTTTCCTTAGGTGGGTACACTATGTAAGGATGGTATTGGTTGTTTTTTTACGGTTTGATGTTGGCTCGGAGCTACTAGATGATGCGACCGACATATTTGAATTGCTTCTTTGTTTGTGGTGATTTTTATCCTTTCCCTTCTCTACTATCTTAATGATAGCATCTATTTTGCCATTTAATCGTTCCTCCATATCTGGAAGTACTTTTGTTTCAATCTCTTGTTTAAGCGTCGCATTGTTAATCCTTATTTATCTTTCCAAATCTTCTTGATTCTTGGCGAGTGTTCCTGTGTGGAAACGTGAGATGAGGCATCTAACATGTCTGGACTGCTGACATGGTTTGTACTAGGAATTAGTTTTTGTAACACTTCCATTATTGTATTATGGTTCTGTGTTATGGTGCGCATGTTGTGTGTTATGGTGTTTATGTCTTGTGTCATGGAACTCATTTTGTCATCCAAGTCTTTTTGTTTCTCGTTCATGATGTCTAGTTTGTCAGCAAGTCTTCTTTCTAATACTAGAACAACTTTGTCTTTGATTTCTTTCGTAAGTGTTGCATTGCCATTTTTCATTTCTTCCATCCAGTTTTTTTGGTTGGCGACGAGGGCCTTGATGTCCTTCTCAAATTTCTTGATTTAGTCTTATAATTCCACCATTGTCTTGGTCCTTGTATGCGAAGGTGTGTATTTGGACGCTATTTTTGCTTATGGAGTGAAATGAAAGACAATTTATTGTCTTTAATGATAAAAAAATAAAAAATAAAATAAAATAAAAAACTATAGTTACAATAATTATTCAAAATAATATTATTATATTGTTAATTTTTATTTTTATTATATGGTTTTGTAATGGAATAAAAAAGGGATAAATATTATTATTATTATTATTATTATTATTAAGAATGGTAATAATTTATTATTATATTATAATTATCTGTTTTGATGTGAATTTTACGGTTTATGAGTTATGGAAGGCAGGAGGATGTAGTGGATGTACCTGACAAAGCGAAAGCGAGTGAATGGTGGCTGCGTGTAGAAGGTTTTGCGTGAGGGAGCATTCAGAATGCATGCGTGGAGGGGAGGCGGGTAGAGAAGGAACGATTTGTGGGGGTTGGCAGGTGGGAGGTCGAGGCACAGTGGGAGTTGCGTAGAGGAATGGAGCAGCAAGTAGCACAAGGGAAGATTGCAGGTGCGTGGAAGGGAGTGAGGTGATAGAAGGTTGAAGGTGGAGGGATAAGAGCCTGATGAATACAGGAAAGAGGAGAGCGGAGGCAGCTAGGTGGAGGTAGGGAGTACGCAGATGAGGAGAAAGGTGGGTTTTGAAGGCGTTTGGGGATTAAGTAGTGGCAGAAAGGGGATAAGTGAGAGGTATGAGGGGATGGGGCACTGGTTTGAGGCCACGTGAAGGGAGAGGACGTGGATGGGGTTTAGGTAGACTCAGGGAGTTGGACAACATTGTGGAGAAGGAGAGAAACGTGGGTTCGAGAAGGAGGATGGAATGTGTAGGGGGCGTGTGGTGGAGTTTGGACTGTAAGTGATGGGGGAGAGACAGGAAAATTGGAGCGTGAGAGAGGGAAGAGATGGAGGTGGTGGTGGTTGACGAAAAGGGGAAGCGGAGAGGAGCCAAATCCAAGCTCATAATAGGAGGAGTGAATTTGCTCTTATACCAATGTCACCACTGTATCGGGTTGTTTGACTTCAAGAAGTGTATTTGACTTCCATGTTGAAGAAATGAATGTATGAATATAATAATTGATTGATGATTTACAAATGGGTAGGCCACCTTTAAATATGGTTTCTCATTTACATGGAGGGTCATGTCCTCATATCTACAATTAATGTTTCATTAATTATCCTAAACTATTAGTAATTATTAATTATTATTTTATTTTCTACTCAACTTCATAACAATGTCAAACATATAAAATCTCACTCTAGCGATCAAAGTCTTGAATCTTTGGTCAAAGTCTTTGACGAATTCCTTTGGTGACTGCTTTATTTCTTAAAACTCCGTGATGCACTACGACTCATACTTCGGTTTCTTGAATTCATCTATTAATTTGGTTCTAATCTCAACCAACATCTTTTGAGTGGCTTCCCTAGGAATAACAAAAAACTTCATATACCAATCGATTGCCCAACCCTTGAAGGTCGTAATCATCTGAGATATTTTTATAGAATCATCTTGGACTTGTCATATAGTCCATACAACTTCACACAAAAACCATTGTTTATCTAGCTCTTCCTACCCATTCCTATTGAATATAGGTAGCTTCATATTGACCCATCCATTTTGTGCGTCTGGGGTCTTGATGAACTTGAACTTGTGGGACCACTAGTTATAACTCTAGTACCACTATGCTGACCTACTATGGTTACTTTGATTTACCAGAAAACACTTCGACACACTTTTAGGTCTTACCTCTGATACTAGAGATGTACGCGGGGTCGTTGGTATGTCACTACTTTGGGTCTAGTGTTGATCTGGAACCTCCTCCTCGCTTTCTGAAATAAGTCGTTATTATTGTTCCTCATTGTAGTTCCCTTGTCAAGTTGTAGTTCATGTTCATAGTATTCCCTTCTGGTCGCACTGCAACTCTCCCCTACTCACATTCCTTCTCCTCTTATTCGACCAGAACCTCTTCCCACTGCTTAGGTGGCCAGATTCTTCGTTGGTCTCACTTATTTTTCCTTGTATCGTCTCATCTCATCTCTAGAACTTATTCCCGTTGATACCCATGCCCTCTGCGTATAGTCACTTTACTCGGAAAAGTTCATTTTCAAAATCCCATTTTCACATAAAAGCATCTTAATCTACAATTTTAACAAATTCAAGTACCTACCTCGTGGTCCTTAGAAGAATTTCTTGTTCAAATTCATTATATGACTTGAAAGTGTCTATGACAAACTCAGTAATCTATCCTTCTAAAATACTATCGACCCAGAAATCGACAACCCTTGAGATCCTATTTTTGACACACTTTAGTCGTTGGAGTAACTCAGGTGTCCAGCTCTCGGGATCAAGATCCCTTCCTTGGAAATTCATCTTCTGGAGTGTTAACCTCGATAACCACTAGTTTACCAAAATGTATCACCCGAGATACCTATGGGAGCTACAGGAACCAAGTTTCTGCAGTGATGAAGGGGATCCTCATCATACTGAACACTAACACAATGAACTATGAGAGCTCACGAACTGCGACAATCGACTAGAAAAACATTTACAACATTACCCATATTCATGTCATTAACTTAACCAGTGTTGCGTCCATTTATACATTTATCCATAAATATTCAATTAGGCGTCACAAACAATAGTAAAACATAACACAAATACATGCACATTCGACACAAGGATTTTAACGTGGAACGGGAGAAAACCAAAAAAACACTCGGTTATTAACAGAGTTCCTTCTCGAATGCTTCTATTTTGTGCACACATCATGCAGACATTCCCCAAAACCCCATTATATCATTATGTGCACACTTCCTGCAGATCAACCACATACATGCAGCTCTCTGACAAAAATATTACACAGTATTCGACAGATACAGCAGTTTATCTTTTCTCATAGACTTCACTCACTCAGGATAAGCCCAAAAATCTTGATCCCCTACAAACATATAGGCTCTACTATTCTATTTATATCTCGTGCCCATTACCCAGTAAGTGGACAAAAACTCTAACTTAATAACCAACCTTTTGGTTGGACTTTGTCAAAATAGTTATTTTTCCTCAATATTCACACAAAACTTCGGAACCGACCACTTCTTTGACCATTTTGTCGCTGCTATGTTCACAGTTAGACCAAAATTCAAAACTAGTACCAAAATTAACCAAAACTTACCCAGGGCCAACAATGATCTACAATAATGAGAACTCCAGTAAGAGATCATGCCTCATGTCTAATGGTCGGGATAGGTGGTCACATATAACCAAGGTTGACATGGCACTAAGGATGAATTGAAAAATCCAATCAAACTCAGACTATATGAGTATTTTAACTCACACTCAACTTAGGGATTGGGATTCAACTTAGCGTCAATGCAAAAATATTAAAAAAAAATTGTGACATGGGAGCACATTACCAAACCATGCTTCGAAGGGGGGAAAGGCGGCAATGTCCTCTAGAACCAAATGGGGTTAGCGAGGTGACAATGTACTCTTGAACCAAACAGGTTCATTCACTAAACTCTCTAATTCCAATAGGGAGGAGGTCTAACATTTGTAAAGCAAATTCCAAAGCATCCAAGAAAGTTTTCGAAGGAAACTAGTTGACCATTAGTGGGGCTCTTAAAGTGGTAAAAACCCCTAGGAAGGTGAACTCATGGTCATTCTTTCCTTTAATAATAGAGGGGTGGGGGTGCCCATAAAAAATGAGCCCTCAAAAATGTGTTTTATATCTATCATCCAAATCTAATTCTTTTTCAACAAACTACGTATCTTAGGTCAAAGGCCAATGGTATCATGTCTTCAATGCTTAAAAATTGGAATTTATGTTCCATTGATGTTGAGAGTTTGTCAAATGGGTTTGAGATAGGACGGAATACTAGTGTTAATGTCATCTCAACTCATATCTTTTTTGCACACCAGTTTAGAAAGATATTCAAAGGATTTAGGGAAAATTTTCAATACTATTAACATATATGGGCCTTATGGGGATATAAATATTTTTTGAGATCAACTCAAATAGAAGGAAACCTCGAACCAAATGTACTCCAAAACAAAATGTGGTTAGCGAGGTGACAATGTACTCTTGAACCAAATAGGGTCATTCACTAAACTCTCCAATGCCAATAGGGAGGAGGTCTAACATTTGTAAAGCAAAGTCCAAAGCATCCAAGAAAGTTTTGGAAGGAAACTAGTTGACCATTAGTGGGGCTCTTAAAGTGGTAAAAAACCCCAGGAAGGTGAACTCATGATCATTCTTTCCTTTAATAATAGAGGGGTGGGGGTGCCCATAAAAAATGAGCCCTCAAAAATGTGTTTTATATCTATCATCCAAATCTAATTCTTCTTCAACAAACTACGTGTCTTAGTTCAAAGGCCAATGGTATCATGTCTTCAATGCTTAAAAATTGGAATTTATGTTCCATTGATGTTGAGATTTTGTCAAATGGGTTCGAGATAGGACGGAATACTAGTGTTAATGTCATCTCAACTCATATCTTTTGTGCACACCAGTTTGGAAATATATTCAAAGGATTTAGTGAAATTTTTCAATACTGTTAGCATATATGGGCCTTATGGGGATATAAATATTTTTTGAGATCAACCCAAATAGAAGGAAACCTCGAAATGTGATGATTTCATTATAGGTGGGGATTTCAAATTAACTCTTTCTTTAAGGGAAGTTTGGGGATATATGATTGACATTAAGCATGTACAATTAGTCCTATCCTATAGGAACTCAATGATGGGAGAAGGAATCTCTAAAAGGATGAACAGATTCTTAATGGCATAAAAATAGGTGGAGGTTGAAAGATACAAGTATTAGGTAGGTAATGGTTGCTCATATGATCATCTACATATTCTTCCACAACTAGATAAGGAGGATACAAAACCTCCAACTCCTTTTAAATTTAATTATCATTGGTTAGCTAAGGAAGATTTTAGACTTCTTATTACAAAAAATTGAAAATGGTATGATCCCTCTTTAGGGATTCAACCAATGTTAATTTTTCCTCCAATATCAAATAAGTTAAGAAGATAGCAGCAAGGTGGGAAAGGAAGAAAATCAAGCAAACCTAAAAAAGGGAGAACCAGACATAACCACACCCTTTGAAATAATGTCACAAGGGTTTTCAATGATGAAGTGTTGCTAGCTTTAAAGACTCTAGAGGGAGAAAAAAAATTGCACTCTTCAATAAAGACGAGGTAGAGTGGAGGCTCAAATGACAATCCATATGGATGGAAAAGAGAGATAATAACACTAAATTTTTCCAAAATTATGTCAATTTTAGGAAAAGTGTAAATACAATTTGGGAGATTGGTCTTCCTAATGGCTCAAAGGAAAAATATTTTGAAGACATTACAAAAGTTGGCAAGGCTCATTTTCACAATCTCTTCAAAGATCCAAAAGCTCCAATCACAACAAATATCCTAAAGGTGATGAGGCTTTTCAAAAGTCTTTATGACGAAAGGATGAATGAGAGCTTAGAAGCAAAAGTTACCAAGAAGGAACTAAAAGGGGTTTTGATATATTTTAAGAATTCCAAGAAGTCCTTGGATTGATCGTTGTACTTTGGAGTACTATCTAGGATTCTATGAGATATTAATAGTGGTGAAGAACCTAAAACTTCAAGTAAGGTGTTGGGGGGCCTTAATTCAATGTTTATTGCTCTAATTCATAAACATAATGAGCCTAGATCCTTCCAAGATTTTAGACCCACCTCACTTTGTAATCTTATTTACAAAATTATTTCGAAGATTATAGCAAATAGGCTCAAGGGGATGTCATCCAAAGTGATCTTTGAGAAACAATTTTGGTATCTTTTCAATAGTCAAATTCATGATGGTGTGGGCACTACCCAAGAGGGTTTGCAATCTATCATATTAGACAATATTTCATCAGATATGATGAATATAGACTTAGTTAAGGCTTTTGATAAGGTAAATTGGTTGTACATAAGACCAGTTCTAATACAAATAGGAATGAATCTAAACACAATTAATATTCTAAAGTGTGCATCATTAACCTCCTATATTTCTTAATAAATTGTTCTCCTTCCAATTTCTTCAATGCTTCATGGGGGCTTAGACCAGGATGTCCCTTATCCCCCTTCATGTTTCTACTGGTTGTTGAAGGATTAAAAAGATTAATTACAAAATAAAAAAGGGTGAGTTCTATCAAAGGTCTTAGAGTGGAAGATTCTTTGTCACTTCCTCATTTTGTATGTAGATGATATCTTGCTCTTTAGTGATGGTTCTTCGAGAATTAAATATGTATAACTAGTATGATAGAAACATATTGCGATGCAATTGGTATGGAGGTAAATTTTAGTAAATCTTGTATGATTTTCAGTGAACTTGGGATTGTACTAGAAAATCAAATATCACAAGTACTACCTCTCCCTTCGAGTCCTATTGATCAGGGAGTGAAGTATTTGGGTTTCAATTTGAAACCAAGTGATTATAGGTATGATTATTGGTTGTGGTTATTTATAAAAATTGAGGCAAGGATCTCCTATTGGTGTCACAGATGGTTATATCGTTAAGGTATACTTGTCAAGCAATCAAAACTAGCAAGACCAAATGAGGATGAAAGAGTTTGGGGTTTCTTATACTTATATTTCCCACCATATGCACTGCAAGGATGTTATTACATGTTATGAGGTTGAAATTGCCTAATTGAGTAAAAAATTGATAATTAATTCACAACAAAATAATTATTTTGTCATAATTTCATAATTATGAAATAAGAATCATTTCATAATTGAAAAGAAATATCATAGTAAGCTGGAAAACAATCCTAATTGAGCATGGAAGTTATGCATGACTTGTAATTACTTAGTTGACATGTCATCAAGTCTATTTATGACTTGTATCGATCTAATTCACTTGTTGTGAAGCCTATCTCCAATCTCTTCTAAATTCCGATAAGAAAAGGCCAAATCAAGTGGATGAGGGAAGAGAGCCATTTGAGTACACTCAAGATAGAGAAATCATTTTGGCCTTAAGGTATTTTTTCTTTAGATCCACAAAGATACATATCTCTACTTTATAACTTCTATGTGGGTTAAAGATATAGAACATTGTAGTTTTTCATGTTCCCTTGTGCATATGGAGATGGAGATGTGAAGATTGCTTGGATTGGCCCAAGACTGAATGAACCTGGAAAATGGTTATGACGGGTGCCACAGCAAGATCAAGTAAAATTTGTGTTGCTTTTCGTTCATTAAAAGAATAGCTTCCTTTTTCCCTCTCCAAATATTGTCTTATGACTTCTTTTGGAGAATTAATTTAATCTGATAAGTTAATTAGAAGTTAAAATACCATTCATATTTGTTCTTATAGATGGGGAATGTTATGTTTGTAATGTGGTTGCGGGTCTAGTAATTTAGATCTAGTGGGATAGGAGGAAAATATGGATTGGAAAGTCATGGATCTCATTGGAAAACCTTCATAGTAAGGTATGTTTCTTTCTCGGTATTTTAATTACAAAGCATGAATTATTTGCTTCTAGGAAAAAATGATTGCTACTCTTTAATGATGTTATGTGATAGCCCATCCTAGATATTAGGATAGTTTAATCCAAAACAAAATTGGCAACCATACTAGGGAAAACTCCTTTACTTTTTCTTATTAGTCTCTTTTGGTTTTTTACCAAGCAGATCTAGGGTACATTGGAGTGTCTACTCTCTTTCCTTTTCTTGATATCTTGTAGATCATTCAAAAATAGAATATTTGTTTTATTCTTTGGCTTCTAAAGTATTTTTTTTCTTTTTTATTTCCTTTAAAAGAGGGAAAAAGAGGGTGGCATATTTCAAATCAAATTCTGTAACTTTTGTATAATAATATGAAGGAATCAACTACAAATCTGAGTTCCACTCAAAAAATTATCCCAATTCATAAAACAAATCGTCCAAATCGAGTCCTAAAAGTGTATTTATGGTTGATTTAAAATCGATTTATTAATATATTTTTCTGTGATGGTTGTGTAGACTATTGGGATGATATCTTTTGATATATAGCTCAGATTGCCACCAAACCAACACAAGTAAAAAGAATATTTCTGAAGCATTATTTTGGCATGTTATATGATATGTTTATGTTCAAAAATCTTATTGATTTGTTGTTTTGATTTCCATTCACATGACATCATAATTTTGTACAATTCATGTAGGAATCTCTTAGGTGATTTGATAATTTGGCAGTGTTTGCATATAAAGGGGAAAATTAGAGTGCTTGCATGTGTATGCTCTCATGAATATATTAAATAATTGCTTGCTTTTGTTATAGTGATTTTGTCAAAAAGTTGCCCTCATTTAGACTTTGAAAGTTCTTTCTTGGTTCTTATGCTTTTCATAAGTTTTATGTTAAGCATCTCTTTCAAATTTTAAAGTAATATTTTAATTTGCACGTATTATTTTTGGCATCTTTTTCATTTGAAAACATCTTCATTTTCTAACTTTTGTATTCCTTTGAGTAACAATAACCCTTAAAATAAACATAACTAAAATGAACTATAGTTGTTTTTCCTTGATAGAAAACCAATAGTAGCCTAGGTTTTAGGGCCTTGGGTGTAGGTGTAGAGAGTAAATCCTCCAAGGAAACTAAAACTAAACTAAGATCTCACTAGTTGAGTGTGAAATCCATTATTACAAGGAGAAGCTTGTTGGGAAAGCGTGTGTTAAGCACGAACTAAATCTAAGTAGGCAATTGAGATTATCCCCTCATTGCTCGCTTGGTGGCCTATGTGAATTCGTGGGTTTTAGGTGAAGTTGCATGCCCTAGGGGTGACACCATTTCTATATGAATTTTTGAGTCTAGGACATGTTCCTATGTTCCATACCCATTCGCAAACACTTGAACCACGACTGTTCCTCCCAACTTCCAAATGTGATGTGGTAAACTTATTTTATTTTCCTAGGTTCCTCAGGGGTAACTGCAAGTAGGAAGTGCTTGTGGTACCCAAGACAAATGCATAATAGCCATTTTTCATCCCTTGAAGGGTGTTTGTCTTCGTGAGGGTACTTTTACCTTAGGTGATTATGGAATGAAGGTTACCGTAATTGTCCCTCGCAACTGCTTTGGTTAGACTTGAGCCCTAATCATCCCAAGCCAACTTTTGGAAGGCTTTTTTCGACTCTTCATCGATTTCTCTCTAGGGAGTTAACCACCCTAGGCTTGTCTATAGGAAATTGGGTTTGCTTGGTTGTATCTAATAAAGTAATTTATAGAATTTTGTGGTTGTAATATTTTGACCCTTCAAAAAACCTTAGATATTTTCTTTTTGAACAAGAGGTTATGGATAAAGTTACTGAAAAGACCAATCAAAGGACCCCTACACAAGGGGATCCTTGTGTTTTTCTATTCTTTAAAATCGTCGATTGTCCCTTGATGGACACCTTGAATCATCTTAGGTTCACCATGGGGTTTTTAGTTTTATTTTTTTCCACTCCAAATGTTCTAAATGCTCTTAACACTTCTCAAATAAGCTTTTTGTGTCAAGATCATCAAAACCCTTTGATTTATTTTCTAGTGAAATGTTTGTTTCCTCTTATTTCATCTAGTGAAAATCTAGCTCCTAGTAACCAGCACTCTAAAATGAATAGAAACAAGAAGAAAAAGAAGAAGATGTGAAAACAAGGGGGCATGTCACCAATCATTGGAATTCATACATGACACAGGCAACAAACTGCTACAAGTCCTATTGGGAGCAAGCAACCAACCATTGCAAATCATGTTGGGGGGAAACAACTTTCCAATGCAATTCATGCTAGGAGTATTAATAATGTTAAGGGACTTAGATGAATAGGATACAAGCCTAAGTTTCCTCATAAGCTTGCAAGGAATATCACCTTAGTCATATATTCCCTACTATAGAGGTACAAAGAGTGTTTTGCATGTCTCGAGGATATTTTACTTCTGAGCAACCTATGGTTTCTCAGTGACCCCATTCAACCTTTTGTTGATAAAGTGGTTGAGTCGATGCAATTTTTTACCAATGCCATTCTTCCCTCAAGAGTGTCAATATCGATGTGGTCAAACCGATGCAATCTTCGACTAATACCTCTCCTCCCTCAAAGAGTGTTAAGATTAAAGTGGTCGAACTAATGTAATATTTGATCGATCCCACACTTCCTTTGGAGAATCATGTGACTACCACTCAAGTCTTCTTGACTTCCAATTCATAACCTTTTGGACAAGGGGCACTCCATTCACTACAAATGAACCCTTTCCAAGCTCAAAGATCATTCCTTTGATTGGAATAGTTTAGTTGGGGCTTTCCTTCCTTATTTTACACCCTTCCAAATAAAGGTTCAAGTTAAACATCAAACAACTTTTCAATGTAGTGTAGATGAATGACCCTATGATAGTATTGTGTTTGCATAAGCTTAGAAACCGGGTTTGGATTCTCCCAACCTTGTGTTAGTTGTCAGTCCATTGATGGCCTTCAATAGAAGACCTAGTGAACCCTTGGGATTGCTTCCTTAATTTCCTATTTCATTAAGAAGGAAGATTGTCTTAGTTGATTTTATTGTTATGGAGGGCCCATTGGACTTCACTGTGCTCTTTGGGCACAATTATTTATATGTTATGAATGTTTCAATGTCTACATTCTTTAATGGTATTCATTTCTCTCACAACAAAAGCATGATCATTATTGATTAGCTCGCTTTAATTAATTATCCTCTTTACTCAACTTTAGGCCATGCTACCCTTTTGATAGTTTCTAGTGTTTCGATAGACACTACCCTACCAAAGGTGAATTATGTGGCCTCATATCCCATGAATTCAATTGCTATTGAGAAAGAGACTCGGCATTCATACTCTCCTTTTTGAGACTTGGTTTTGACAGTTGACCAAGTGATTTATCCATTCAGGTATTACAACTTATTATCCCCCCTATTGGTCCAAGTGAATGTCCCGACATCCTTCCCTTATATGAAGCTTTTTTAGAGGTTACGATTGATTCTAACATTCCTTCGGATGCTTCCATCCTTTCCAAAGATCATCTCCCTGGATTGGACCTAGTTGCAATGATATCCAACCCTGATTTTCCTTTTGAGTTTTCTCTCAATATTTGTGGATCCTCAGACAATGGCATTTTCTGTCTCTTTGGACCATGTCATTAAGTTATTGTTCCTAATAAGTATGAGTTGTTAAATTTGTGAACCATTGATCTACAGGAAAATATGAAATTTGTAGGAAGGGAATTATGCAGTGGAATAATCAAAGAAAATGTACATTGAACAGGAAATTCATGCCACAAATTTCAGATAAATCGGACAAAAATTTCTCTGATAATCACAACATTAATCTTCATTCATTAATCAATAATACAATGATTTTACAATAAATAGAATTTGAACGCTAAATATAGGATTCGAATCTATCAGTTCTAATTGACTGATTAGCTAACTTGGTGTGTTTAAATCACTGTTGAAGCTCACTGGTCTCACTCCGGATGTCTAAATCAGTCTACAATCAGTTAACTGATGAGGTACGTGGGAAAAAGGTGTCACTCTCCCTTCATACATTCAAAACTGCAAATAGGCTAACTGATTGTAACTAGAGGTTAACTCAGCATAACTGCTTACCTACCACAACCAACTGATGGAGGTTGTTGGTGGCACTCAGAGTGGGCTCTAGTATAATGTACGGATTGCTCCCATAGGCACATAAACTCATGCATGCACATGCAGTAAGTGGTATATAACCTCTAGGTGTGTCCCCCACACTATAGTACAGTAATAATTACCCCCTAAGTTAGGAAAAATGATTAAATAGAATATATTGGACAAATGAGGATTAATTAATCCTAACACCCCCCCTTAATCCTAACTTTAGACAACTTGGGCTCTGACAACTAGGCCAAAAGTCACCCATACAATCTAAATGACATAAAATATTGCTTAATAAAAAAAGGAAAATGGGGAAAACCCCCCCCTCTAAATTAGCAGGAATCAGGAAATTTTGTTGCAATATGCAACTCTGTGGAGCAGTAATGTGTAATATTGGTTCTTCTATGCATCAGCATCCTGGGACTATGCATGTGAATCTCTCCAAACTAAATGTTTATGTCTGGAGGAATTTTCCTCTTTGGAAGAAGAAGAATATGCTCAACTGAATCAAGAACATAGACAATTGCAAGATGAAAACTAGACCCATGCAGAGAAACTGAGATCAACTGATGAGAGAGAAAAAGTGCTTGAGAATTCGAACCATGTGAGGTAAACCCAAGAAAATTATATGTTGCAGCCTTGAACATCGAACCATATGAGGTAAAATCAGCTCCGAGTGTTAGGAGCAAGTGTCCAGGTGAATACATGATGTCTCCATATTTACTGGTACTGTGAGGAGATGAGCATGTGATCAAGTAGAAAGGTAGAGAAGTATTGGGACCATGGAGAGCGAATGTTTGAGATCCATAATCTGATATAGCTTCTAAAATATCCAATGATTTACAAAATCTAATATCAGCAAACTCATGAGAGAAAACTAACATTGAATCCTCAGCAACAATTTTGAAAGAGACTTGACGTACATGATTTTTCACACCAAAATTGTTGAGAATAGCTACAAGCATGATTGGAGGCTTTTGAAACTTAAAATTCAAACCAAATAAGGTCATATCAGATCCAATAGTGTGTAACAAAGGTTCCAAGTGCTCAACTTGG
The DNA here is from genome assembly GCA_001517045.1 of Pseudotsuga menziesii. Taxonomy (NCBI): domain Eukaryota; kingdom Viridiplantae; phylum Streptophyta; class Pinopsida; order Pinales; family Pinaceae; genus Pseudotsuga; species Pseudotsuga menziesii. The sequence continues at coordinate 609,528 of LPNX010897633.1, forward strand.
ATGTTAGATGCACAATTTTCTCCTTCAACAAAACTCTGATTATTGGTGCAAGCAATCATGTAGAAATTTGTTGGAAGCTCTAGATCAATGAGAGTGAATGGATCACTTATAAAATCTGATATTTCTTCGAAAACATCCAAAGTATTACTTTTGTGCACACTAGCAGTAACATTAGAGAGATAGAAATTGAATTCTTCTTCATTTTCTGAAGCAATCACTGGCAAAATTTGCACAGAATTTAAAATAGAAGAATCACTAGAGAATGCCTGAGTAGAATGGAAGGAGAGATTTTATTCGATAACAGAGATTTGAATGTATTCTTCTGGATCAGCTATATGAGAAGATGAGATATTAGAGATCTCATAAACTTACGGAGCAGCAGGAGAAGGAGTCACTCCAAGGAGACTTTCTTCAATTTGAATTGACTATGTTGAAGATTATGCTTCTTCTTCATCTTGAACAACTTCATCAGAGAGAATAGAGGATGAGAGTTTTGAAGAAATAAATCTTGTGGTGTTGGGTGTTCTCTCCAAATTGCTAGAATGATCCTCATTGTGCTTACCAAAGGTTCTATCCAATTCTGTCCAAAGATCCTTTGGGTATTCAGCAAAATCAATAAGGTAGCACAAACTTGGAGAAAAGGATAAACATATACTTCCAAAAGCTCTATCACCATCATTTAGCCAGTCATTCTCATCTTCATTAGACTCTTTACCAAGTCCAATAGATACCTCATATATACCTTGTCTCTTTAGAGATGGAATCATCTTCAATTTCCACTCTGAATATCTTGTGAATAGAGTAAGAAGAGGAATTGATAATCTCAAATCCATATTGAAGTTGTACATGCAAAATATCACTACAAAACAAACCAATTCGCAATCATATGTTAGTTAAACCTTTTCACCTCGACATGTGCACTTTCTCAGACTCTATCACACCTGGATAGACTCCTCTAGACAGAATCCAAAGGGAGCAATGCTATGATTCTAGGAATTATGTGGAAACTCATATGCTTCTGGTGCACAATGGAGATCGGACAAGGTCTGATGCTAGCCTGAACAAGGCTCTGATACCATGTTAAATTTTCAAACCATTGATCTACGTGAAAATATGAAAGTTGTAGGAAGGGAATTATGCAATGGAATAATCAAAGAAAATGTACACTTAACAGGAAATTCATGCCACAAATTTCAGATAAATCGGACAAGAATTTCTCAGATAATCACAACATTAATATTCATTCATTAATTAATAATACAATGATTATACAAAAAATAGAATTTGAATGCTAAAGATAGGGTTTGAATCTATCAGTTCTAACTGGCTGATTAGCTAACTCGATGTGTCTAAATCACTGTTGGAGCTCACTAGTCTAACTCTGGATGTCTAAATCAATCTACAATCAGTTAACTGATGAGGTAGGTGGCAAAAAGGAACCACTCTCCCTTCATGCATGCAAAACTGACGCTAGACTAACTGAAAGTGATCTAACTGATTATAATTGGAGGTTAACTCAACAGAACTGCTTACCTACCACAACCAACTGATGGAGGTTGTTGGTGGCACTCAGAGTGGGCTCCTATAATGTAGGGATTGCTCCCAGAGGTACATAACTCATGCATGCACATGCAGTAAGTGGAAGATGACCTCTAGGTGTGTCCCCCACACTAGTATAGTAATAATTACCCCCTAAGTTAGGCAAAATGACCAAATAGACTATATTGGACAAAAGAGGTTAATTAATCCTAACATGAGTATATTCCTGTAGACTCTATTATTGAATTTAGCTTTGATTTTCCTTGAGTTTGATCTTATTGATGTAGGTCCTCAATCCTTGGAATTCTTGAGTCTTCATTAATAGACTCTACCTTAGCAGGGTATTTTTTAAGGGCAAAGTTTCACCAATTGGCAATTTTTTACCATATTTTAAAAAATATATTCACCAATTACCTTTAAAATTCGTTTTTTTACATAAAATATGATAAAATTCACCAAAAAAACACCAATTTTAAAAGTATATTATGTGTTTTTAATTGAATATTTGCCTACATATCTGAGCATTGTTTTATCAATACAAATAGTCGCCTAGAATACTATACATAGGTAATACCATGTGCCTTGGTAATTAATATTTTGGAAGACTTTGAAGTTTAAGATACCCCTATGAAAGCAACTCATATCACATCTTTCATTTTAGATTTTTTTGAATATGATCATGGTATTGTTGTTTCTTGGATACATGACTATAAGCTAGACCCCTGGTTGCTAAAGGATCATGCTTTACGCATTGTCCGATCCGATCAAGTATATTTGGAAGCTTGCATATCTGTTTAGATTTTCCCTGTATTTTGATGTAATTAAACATATTTCCACCCAAATTTTCCATAGGGTCAAACATGTTATCTATCGTTGCACCAGACTTTATTTGCATTTTGTACCATTCCAGCAGAAGAGCCTTCCTAATATGGAACATTGTAATCAACACCCTCTTGACATTTTGGCGCCTATGCTGAGTTTTTCTCATATGCTCCAGAACCATTTTAGTTTTACCATGACTTTGAGAACAAGCCTCATGCATCTCTTCCTCGTTTATTTCTAACATTCCCTATAAGGCTCTCATTTTTGTTTATTATGTATTTGTCTTTGCTAACTACTAATTGCACACCTAAGCATAATGCTTCATTACAACTATGTATAATGCTTTGTTGCACCATTTATTATGTTGATCGTCACTGGCATTTATTGCATTTGCATTTGAACTATATTTTTTGAAGAAACGCGTCGATGAATGTCCACCTCTTGCATGGAACCTTTTTTGCATTTTGTTTTACATAGGTTTTCTCAATATGCTTGGAACATAGTTGCATGCCTTGCGATACTCATTTCTTCCATTCTATTATGACATTCTTTCATCTTTTTCAAACTTTATTAATATGAAAAAAGAAAAAAAATATTTGTAAATAAATTTATTTTTTAAGTGGGAGGAAGATGTTAGATCTCCATTTTTATGTGGCAACAGTTTTAGTTGTGTCACCCTTGAACAAAGCACCAGTTTTGAGTCCACTCAACCAGTTGGATCTTAGTATTGCCTTAAGAAGCTTAACCATGATCTTTGAATTTGTACTCCTCTGATTGGTTACTATTCCAATGAATATGAAGAAACTGATAATGACTCTTGCATTGTAGATCTATATCATTGTTCCATGTGTGAAATGTTTTCCAAGTCACCATTGTATTTTGCTACTATTCAACGATTGTCTTTAGTTTGTGTCATTCATTCCTTAGTTTCTATGAGCATGCATGTTGGTCTTCCCTATTGTCAAGTTTATCCCATGGCATCATCATAGCCAATGTTTGACTCGTACTAGCGTAGAAGGTCTCCATTGACGTATCGATAGCAGGTTGTTTCTCATCAACTATTACACATTGCTCTGACTGATTGACCTATAGTCGTTGGCACCTTGGGCCTGTTTTCATCCCTGTTAGGTTACCTTGCAATTAGCAAATGACATATCATCATTGGTCATTGACTGAGTGGTTTCAAATATGTTCGACAACAAGACCTCTATTTCGATTTTGGGATTCATGTTGTACCTTGGATTCCATTTTCATCATAGGTGGAATTCCTCACCTTTGTCACCAACTTTCATTATTGGTTGCTCAAAGCATATTTTTCGTGCATTATTCTCATTTGGTGCACACAAGAGTCACACTAGGTGGTATTTGTGCAGAACTTTTATCCAAGACCTTTTAAAACAAATAAGTTCTTGGTTTATGTTCATGTTGGTTGATGGAGGAAGCCCTAATGCCTCCCTTCCAACGTATCTCTTCCCATCAATGTCAACTCGTTTTGCTCCAGGGGAAGGATTTAAAGACCTTTACAGTACCTTGGGGATTCCAATCATCATTAGCAAGTTCCCTCACTATCAACAATGAAAATGCATCAATGTCCCCTAATTGATAGAATTTATAAGCGTTTAACGACAACACAACAATTCACACTTGCTAGAATGTATTGAGTACCTTCACACTCTTATCATCATCGGTGGGTTGTCTTGCATTTGTTAGCATTATACATCGATGTCTAATCATCAAACTGTATCCTCCATGTTCGACTTCAAATAATGTATTCGCATGGTAAGGATTTATACAAGAAGATTTGAAATGAAGACCTTGGGTTGTAGTAGCATTACCATTATTGTTGTTGGTCAAGTTGCGCAAGACCATACCACACACTATATGGCATTGATACGTTTTCCTTATGTCAAATCCAATTCTTTTCCTAATGAACATTGAGACAAAGATCCACTTTGTATTTTTTTGTCGTTATGATCTACTTTGACATGAATCCACTATGTATCTTTTCGTGGCCATAACTCAACACCTTATATACTTCATAGATCTGCAGTGTACTTGATTGGCAGCCATGTTTATTTATACTTGAACATTGGTATTCCCACCTCAAGGAAGACAATCATCTGATACATCAGTCTTTGTTGCGGGTACTTTTTTAGCATGGATCTAGGAACCTCCACCTAAGCTCACTTAACATTTATTTTTGTCAATTATAATGTATTTTTCCCATTAGTCTTGTTTTAACCTCATACATTAAGGGGCATGTGGCATACTTATATTCCCCACCATAGTCATTCCAAGGATGATATTAGATGTTATGAGGTTGGAATTACATAATTGAGTAAAAATATCATAATTGTTCCACGAGGAGATAATTATGTTGTTACAATTTCATAATTATGAGATCAGAATCATTTCATAATTGAGAAGAAAATTCATAGCAAGTTGGAAAATATTGATAATTGAGCATGAAACTTGTGGGTTACCTGTAATTGCTTAGTTCGCATACCATCAAGTATATCTATGAGATTTATGCATAATTCACATGCCATGAAACCTATCTCCAATCTCTTCTAAATTCCTATAAGAATAGACCAAATCAAGGGGATGAGGGACAAAGTCAGTTAAGTACCCTCATGCTAGACCAATCATTTTGGTCTTAGGGCCTTGTTTTTAGATCCAATGAAATTCATATCTCTACTTTATATATTTTATGTGGGTTAAGGATCTAAAACATATAGTTTTTCCTTTTCCCTTGTACATATGGAGAGGAGATGTGAACAATATCAAGTCTTAATATCTGTCGTTTTTCTTTCTTTAAATGAAGATCTTCCTTTTTCCTTCTCAAATATTATCTTATGATTTCTTTTAGAAAATTGATTTAGCTTGATAAGTTAATTAGAAGTTAAAATATCTTTTATATTTGCTCTTGCATGTGAGGAAAGTTATGTTTGTGATTTGTTTGCAAGTCCAGGATTTCAAATCTAGTGGGAGACAAGGTGGATCAGGATTAGCAAGTGATGGATCTCATTGGACAACCTTCATAAGTAAGGTAGTTTTCTTTCTCATTCTTTTAATGACAAAGCATGAGTGTTGAGCTTCTAGGAAAAAATGATTGCTACTCTTCGACTCTGCTCTATGATAGTCCACCCTAGTTATTAGGATAGTTTAATCCAAACTAGGGTTTGAAGTGAAGAACAGATATGTTTCCAGTCAAGCTCTGGCTACAAAAAGCATGTGGAGATTACTTTTCAATGAAGGCTTATGGGGCAAAGTCATGAGGAAAAAATATTTCAAAGACAATTCCTTGGAGTGGATAAGATCAGAGAGAAAATATGTCATATGTCAACGAAGCCTCTATTGTTTGGAATGGTTTGGGGTGAGGGCCTTTCCAATTATGGGAAATTGGGTAGCATGAAAAATAGGACAAGGTAATAGGCTCAAATTAGGGGTTAATCCTTGGTTGGGATGCAATGATAACTATAGACTTTCAAGATATTCGAAAGAAAAACTTCAAGTACGAGGTTTTAAAAAGCCAATAGATGTAGCCATGAATGGGTCTCTAGGGAGTTGGTTTTAGTCTTAGAAATCAATTAAAGATTTGAATTTACATGGTAACTTGGCAGCATAATGGTCAATTTATATTTCTTTATTAAATTATAGTGCAATTTTTCTATAAGATCACGAAGATGAACTTAAATAGCCTTGGAATAATTCCATGGGAACCCTTACTACCAAATTAGGATATGAAGCCATGACAGTTCAAGATCCAACTAGTGATAGGCTCTAGTGGTGGAGGATGGTTTGGAAACTAATCTCACCACTCAAAGTTGGAATATGCACTTGGCTCACACTGCCCAACAAGGTTCTCGCTTGGGACAATGGTCAAAAAAAGAAACTGGGATGGACCAAATCATTGCATCCTTTCAAGGTAGACGAGGAATCTATTGATCATCTTTTTGTCTGTCATTCCTTCTCCAACCTAGTCTCAAATGAAGTTCTCCATATGGCAAGTGGTTCCAACAAGTGGAGTAAGAAATCTCTTCTAGAATGTTTTGAATCTTGGATGATAGTACCCTCTATTATGACTCATAAAGCCCTACCTTGCTACGCACTATGCATATTATAGCTTTGTAGAAACAAGATTAATTTTAAAAGGAATATTATGGCTTCTGGTCAAGTGTAATGTCCTCTTATGCGTAGGCATTGAGGACCATCCCGCTAACCTATATGATTCCCATAGGTTCGAGCAAGCACTAACAATCAGGGAATCAGCTGTGGCCTAATGCCATTTAAGAAGATCTAGGGCATCAATATTATATCATCATTGGGTAGACGGGGGCCACCAGAGCCAAAGGCCACTTGCATGTATGACATCTATGCACTATTTCATGATGCATGCACCCAATTGAGTCTACATGCACATGCATGCAAGTCAACTGCAAATTAGAAGTTAAAGTGACCTAATTAGGTCAAAAGTTAGGTTATTCGCAGTTGGAAGTTATAAAAGAAAGGTAAAGTGAATGGNGATTCAAACTAGAGAGCTCGGTGAGCTAAGTTGGGGTTGAGTGCATGCTCAACTAACTGGTGTATTTCGGCAGCGAAATCTATTTGCCCTAGTTCATCATCAAGTTGGATCATCTAGATTCAACACTATTTCATCATCAGGTTCTATTCAGCAGTTGCTTCGAGAGATTGATTATTCATCCAGTTGGAGAGGTTTGCCATCATACCATGGTCAGAGACATACCTATTCGCTTTCTTCTCTTCAGAGGGCAGAACTTATGCATGCTGCTTCTATTCTTCTCAGAACACCCTCATCACCCCTTCTCTAGAAGAAGGGCCTTTCAGCTTGAGTATCAAGCTAGTTATCAGTAAATAAGAGGGATTGAGGGTGTGAGCACCAAACTGCTAGTTCAATTCGCTTGGGAACTTAGAGGGGTCAAAACTTCCGCATGCTCCGACCATTCTCTTCAGGAGGGCAAGACCATTAGTTCTGTAAAGTTTTGAGTGTATCTGACCTCTCCTACAAAAACATCACCTTTAGTCAGGTGGGTTCTTACGGTACTGCAGGGTGGTAACACCGGAGGAAAGGAGCACTACTAGCCCACTTATCTGAATCTTTATGCATGCAACTATCTCTGGAGTCATTATCAGTTGAGATATCAATGCTAAGTGTTAATTTCTCTCTGCAAACCCTAACCCTAATTCAGCTACATTTTAGGGCATTTTTGCATGGCAACTTTGCATGCACAGTTATTTCGTCTTTCTATATGGGATTGAGTGTGTGAGTCAACACTACACTAGAACATTAGAGAATATCAGTATTTGGGATATTACATCAAGTGTCTCACAAAATTAGGCTCTCCTACACAAAAAGGGTGTATATCTCCTAAACTAAAGGTAGCCAAGATTCTCAACGAATTGGTCATCGATCTCACAAAAGCAAGGGGATTCTTTAATGGTGCTTGTCAAGGACTTCCCGGTTCTGCTTATTTTCGTAAATTATCATCATCATTTCACTCTCAAATACGGCTCTCGTCTCGGTACAAATAATAGAGTAGAACTATTTGCACAATGGCTTCTAATAACATTTGTTGCGGATCAAGGATTAAGAGGCTTATAGGTGTTGGGGGATGCCAAGTTGTTGATGGAATCGTGTAATAAAAGTGTTGTGTCGCCAATTTGGCCATAGGCCCTATTATGAATAGAGTACTTAAGGTAAAATCCCAGTTTGATTTTATCTCCCATATATAAGCATACTCCCTCAATGTTTGCCCTTTACTTGCAAGGAGTTATTGTGGTCTATCAAGTCTTCTGGGGTGAAATGGCCTCATCAAAATATTCTTTATCTCTTTTATGAGAAGTGAGATGGGCTTATGCAAGCAATCTTACGGGAACTGAGTATATTCTATTAAAAATTGTTTGATGATAGTCTCAGAAAAAATTTAACCAGAAATGTTCTGATACTTGGAAGTTGTAACAAGTAGCTATGGGATAGATTTAAGGACATTTCCAGACTGCAAAAAAAAACTTTTAAATGAAAAATAAAGGCTCGAAGATGTATATTTTGATTTCACTTTTAAAATAACAAATATAATGACTTTTTTCTTAGACAAATAAATAATGGTTGTTGCTCAGAGCTAGTGATATTTAATATTGGTTTTCCAAGTCATAGTTGCTAGCTTGGTACAACACAAAGGAAGCTATTAGAATTTCTTATTACACAGCTTATACTTCAGCATTCCTCTCCCATGGCTAGAAGACCCCAAATCTCAATATCTCATTTGTTGAAGTCCATAAATCGTGACAACTACCATGGAATATTGGTCTCTAATGCAATATATTGGTATTTCACATGGGGGTGTCTCCTTTTACATTGGCCACATGATCCCTTCTGATCTTCGACAATAAAAATTCCTTTAATACTTAACAGTCTGTACATTTCTCATTACTCAGGAATCAAAGGAAAACTCCTATGCGATACTCAAAACTGGACAATAACAAATAATATCACAAAAGGAAGAAAAATGGAATGTAAATTAAAGAGTAAGAATGAGGAATCACTTCAATCCCCAAAGCAAAATGTGTGCACATTACAAACTAGAAAAGATAAATGGGGCACTTGCCCATAAGCAACAAAAATATAATGCTTGTTTTCAGCACCAGGTTATTTCAAGTGATCCTTGTGTGGAAAATACTATTTCATAGTTTATTTTAGGTTAGACTTATAAAAATTTGAAGATGTATTTTCATCCGCAATATCTAATTTCCTCACAATTTTGTAACTGCTAGATGGTTGAAATTATCTATGTACTAAACAATTGATGCTCTAATGATTAATCTACTACGGATGACATTTCTATCTTCTTAATAATGTAGTGTTTGCCTACAAGTAACACAAATATCTATGATTTCATATTTTATGCAACCATTTTTGCATTTGCACTTATTTTTTAATACATGCATTATTATATGTAAAAATATATATTATATATGAGGATGCTTCGTTCTTGGGATTCTTTGGGAAGAAGCACTCTCAGCACTCCTACTCCTTGCTTCAATCCGTGCTCTCACGAGTCATAACACTAGTAACAAATACAAAATATTCAAAATTTGAGAGAAAAAAATATTCATGCATGAGGTACAGACATTTAAGATTTAGAGATGTTAATTGGGTGTAGCTAAAGTAGTTGTGAAGAAAGTTGCTACCCTTTCAACCTGGGCTCAAATCCCACTGTGACATGTTTTCTCTTAGTGAGCCGGGCACAAATCCCATTGTGACATGTTTTCTCTTAGTGAGCTGATTGCTGATGAATTATAAATGATCTGTTGATGGGTTGTTGACCTGGACTTGTGCCCTTGAAGAATCTAGGGTTTACCCTAGGTACCATCCTTAGAATGAAGACAAGTGTCCGAACATTTTCCCTCGGGATATTTTATTACCTTAGAAAATTACAAACATTTAGACATAAAAAATGCAAGTTTACTGACTTATACTGCACATAAAGGTACAAGTAGGAAAATCAATCGAGATTTAAAGTTGTGAAAAAGTAATTGATAGATTCAGGCAAAATACATAAACCAAGTAAGGCTCTAAATAACCTCCACAGTCCCAACCCCTCTGAGGTTACACGAGGTTAGAGCAGTGGTGATAGTGAAAAAATAAAGATCTTGTCAGTATTCAGCCAAATTAACATATATTTAACCCTTGCTGATAATATCGACTTTGGCTTCCCTAGTATAAGCATCTGGTATAAC